>VZTT01009542.1:92278-135384 GCA_013400855.1 Buphagus erythrorhynchus
TTTTTTTGGTGGTGGTTTTTTTTTTTTTAACCCAGCAGATTGGACACCCTGGGGCACTTTCTGTTTGGATCTGAAGCTTTCCTCCATTCTCTCCCCCTCTTCTTGCTTTGTTAAACTGAGAATTATTTTTCTGACTACATGTACATCCCTGATCCCACTAGGACAGTGGTAGCCACAAGGCAGTGTCTTTATTTTCTCTTTCTTTTTCCTCCCCTTCTCCCCCTCATTTTTTCCTTCTCCCACTCTCCCTAACCCTGCTGCCAGTGGGCACATTTGTCTTGTATTTTATAATATGGCCCCTTTCACCCCCTTCCCCTGCATCTCTTTCTCTCTCTCTCTCTCAATCCTGTTTGGCTCGGTTCATTTTTCACTTGAGTGCCTTTCCTCCCAGACTTCCCTCTGCTCCAGCCTCCCTCTGCTCAACACCAATAAAACACACACAACACAGGTAGAACAAGGTGCCAGGGCTCAGTGTGACAAACGACTCACACACCACTCAATAACCAGGGCTGTAAATTGCCCTCTCTTCACCCTCTGCCGCCTTCTGGGGACAGCAGCTTGGCTGGGCCCTTGCGAAATGGGCTGTCCTGATACAGCATGGGATCAGGAAGCCCAGTGGGAATTGGACATTGCCACCACAAGGGCAGAGACTTGCTGTCTTTTGGGGTTGTGGGATTTAGCGTCTTTTATTCACTCCCCTGGGGCCATGCAGCCTAAGGGGTCCCAAGGACTTGTTGGAAAATGAGAGTTGTGCCAATAAAGAGTACAAATTACCTGCCTGACCTACACCTATTTAAATCATATTTTGTGGCCAAGAGTTTCAAGATTTGTTCCATCCATACAAGCTTTGGGAGGGTTTTAAAGGGAAGGATGATTCCCGAGGGTCTCTCTGTTCCTGGGCTGGCAGCTCTGGCTGAGCACCATGTCACCTCTGAGAGCGGGGCCTCCATGGCTGGTATTCCCTGTGTCTGCACCAACCCAGTTTAAGCACCTCAGACACCTACTCCCTGCTGCTGATCCATGGCAGGGCAACAGCATTGTTCCTGGGAAACAGCATTGCCCTGGATATGCACATTTTGCACATAGTGTTGCTGCAGTGCTCACATGGGCTTGGAGCTGTGCACTTGTGTCCAAACAAACAGAAGAGAGAAGTAAACCACCACCTGAGAAAAGGAGATCACCTGTCAAAGAGCAAGTCAGGGCAAACAAAGGGTAACAAAATAAATGTGAACAGCACCTCTCAAGAGCCATCAGCACCTGCAATTGGCTTCTTCCTGTCTTTGAAAGCCCCGTATGTTTGGTACATTATGTATAGTGTGGAGAAGGGGAGCAGGGGACACTATGCAGATGTCATTGGGAGAGGCTGGACAGAAAGAAAGGAAAGGATCTAGAAGATAAGCTTGACCCTCATACACAGGCCAGGTGAGCTTGTGAAGAAGGCTGGAGGACAAAGAGGCACAGCTACATATACTGAAGAAGCAGCAGCAAAAATTAACCTGGATGATGGGACAAAGGAGAGGGGGTGTCTGCCTGCTTCTCCGTGGCCCAGGTGATCTGAGGGGTGTGTGAAGCTGTCTATGGGTCAGCAGGTAGGCAGTGCCCAGCTTGAGGCAGAGCAGGGGCTTTCAGATCCAGCGGCAGGGAGCGACATGCAGCTGCTGCACAGAAATGTACTCTTTGAATTCCATTGTGTCTGACTTCAGCTGTCAAACTGCAGTTGCTGTGAATTTTGCTTGAGAATCAGAAGATACTGTGCAGGTGGTGCTGAGTTGTTCAACAAGATGCAGAAGGAGGTCCATGCCCAATGGATTTCAAATGCCAACCCCTCTTGTCTTAGACAATTGCCAGTTCTAGCAGATGTGCGTGTTTCCTATTACTGGTTTCATTTGGCTCTGGGATTCCTCACCATCTTTCCCAGAGTTAATTTGTGGCAGTGATATATGTAGAACATCCAGCCTTATACTTGCAGGAGGCTTCATTTCAGCTGGGAGTGAGGAGTGTATTTTGCAATCTTTTTACTACTGCTTTAGCTTGTCAGTGTAAAAGGAAAATACTCATCTTTGTATCACCCTGTGCCTCAGTCTGTACTGGTGTCTCCGCTTTGCAGCTCAGGCTGCTCAGTTTCACCAGCAGTAAAAGCATTTTAACAGCAGTAAAAGCAGCGAGTTTCCTTGCTGAGCTAAAGCCTGATGGGTTAACTCTGTCAGTTTGTCTACATAATATCGGCTGGAATAGCAGTTCTAGTTCTCCTGACTGATCCGTGGAGGTGAGTACTGAGGGCTGGTTTCTCAGGGAGTGCGCCGGGAAGGAGCGTGCTGCACAGTGTGCGTCTGCAGACGGACAACTCCGCGTCTGCTGCCTTTAATCATGGCAAATGAAAGTTTCTAAACGGCGGAAGATGCCAGGCTTTGTGTTCTGCCACCGGAGCTGCCTCTGCGCCGCCGTCAGTGCCGGTAATTGCAGACAGAAGCTGCTTTGTGTTAAAATAGCATCGGTAATTGAAACGGAATTCAGAATCAGGACCCTGCAGGCACTCCTCGGTGAAAGAAGAAATAAAGATCGTTTGGGTCACATCTTTTGTAATTTGCGTTTAATAATCGTACCAGGAGGTACATACAAAGGAAGAGGAGAGATAAGACAGCCCACTCCCCCTCCTCGCTCTGCCTTGCAGCCTTCCCACGGAATGGGGGAGCCTGGTGGGAACCCCGCACCCCCACCTGGGCTGGGTGGTGGGAGGGCTGCCGGCTCCCTCCCACCGCGGCTCGGGGCTGCTTGCTGAGGCCAAGTCAGTACTGCTCCCTGGCAGCCAGTAGGAGAGAACGGCTCCTGGGTTCCTCTTAAACTGATGCTCATGTTCTGGTCTTATGGTTAGGCTGAGGATTTATGGGCCCAGGTGCTGGCTCTTGCCCAGTGGGTCTGGCTCAGCTCTGAGCATCAGAGGGCACTCACTCCACTGGTTTGCAGTTTCTGAGTTTCCCACTGAAATGGGATCCTTTTGGTATCCTTTGATGGGCTTCTGCACTTATGCCTATACGAGTATATTCAAGCAAATGCAAGCTGTAGGAAATGGCTCATGCTGAAGTGTCCCAAAGTTCTCCCACCAGAGCACAACAAGGCCTTCTCTCTTCTGCTTCTGGGAAATGAGATATTGTCTGTTCTCCCCACAAATTTCAGCCAGGCTGTGCCTGAGAAGGCACAGACTGGTGGGCACCAGCACTGTGCCAGGAGCCTGTCCATGCTCAAAAAGCCCCAGTACTAGAGCCTGTGCCCTTGTAAATTCACTTGTGTGGATGCAGCCTTGTGATTTCCTTCTTGACCTGTTTGGTGAGTGACTTTTGATCTCAGGATATTGGAGTTACCAGGGAGAAGCCATGTAGCAATAAAATTATTGCAGAGATGCTCAGGAGAGGACTGTGGTACAAGACGCAAAGATCCTGTCAAAGACTGTGAGGGAATGTAGGTGCATGCTGAGTGCAGCTAACTTCTGTTCTTTTTGGCTTCATGCTGTGCTTAGCTGATGCTTGTTTGGTCCTAGAAGAGGATGGGTGCAGTCTCTCTTTCCTTCATATTAAAGTGTACAACAGTGCTTGTGCTGTGGCCAGTGCTATTCCCAGTCTGCCTTTGAGAGCAGGATAGTGGGTTGAATGGCCCTTTGGACTAAGCTGGTACAGCTTATTTTTCTCATGCTCCTGGCAGCTTGCCATGGTGTGCTTCTGCTGTGCTTACCATGGAGGTTGAGCTGAAGGCCCCAGAGAAGCCACAGCAGGGTAGTGATACAGACCTTCTCTTTCAGCCTCAAACTGTCCAAAGCGTGCACCCATAAGTCTCTGCTCTGAAGACTGCATCATCCAAAACAGGGTTGCCTTATTTCCCCTTAACCTAAGCCCCTGTTCCTGGAGGAGCTAAACCTGCCAGATACCTCCACCATAACCTCTGGGGTGGTCAAGACCTATGATGTCATCTAGAATATAAGAACCAAGATCTGGTTCTATGATCATATAGTCTAATGATCTGCCCTGTGATTTCCCTTAGCTTTGGCTCTGTTGAGCCTTGCTGTAGTGCAAGTATAACCCAAATTTCTTCTTCAATAAAAAAAAAACAGCACCACTTCTATTTCTTGTGCCAAACCCAACCACAGGAAGCACACACCTAAGAAATGGCAGTTTCCATTCACATACCTTCCACTTTGATGTTTTTAAAACCCAGTGACAACCTGGGAGCTACTCTAAATCCAGATGAGATGAACATAGATGCAAGCAGAAACAGTCCATTCTGCCCTTGAATAGTCGGTCTCTTTACCCAAGATTTCTAGTCCATTATAGGGAACAAACTCAGCTCTGTTTATCTTTGTTGGTGTCCTGTTAATTTCAGTGGAAAGAAGGACATGTTACTGTCTGGGTTTATTTCATGCAGTGTACATTTTCTCTACCATTAGGCTTTGCTCAGGGACAGGCTTCACTGTCACCTTTGAGCATACAGAGGAGACATCTCCAATGTCCAGCAACTCCCCTATGCTCTGCATTGGTGCTGTAACCTCATGGTTTCCCTTGCACACAAACACTGCATTTCTTCTTTAAGCTGCTTCTGGCAGCTCACCATTTCACAGTTCTTGCCTATGGCCAGGAAGAGCATCATCTGTCAGCTACATCTGGAGCTGCCATCCTGCCTTCTCCCACGGACCCCAAGGGGTCCTTTTCAGAGGGCCAAAGCAGCAGTTGTGACAGGAGAAATTTAGGCTGGGGAGAGGTACCTTGACTTCTGCTAGTTGTAATTGCAAGGAAGAATCTAGTTAAATTTTAAAAGCCAATATTCTGATTTTTATTTAGCCTACAGAAGGCTAAAGATGACTTGGCGTCCCCCTGCTCAAATGTTGTCAGTAAGTACTCAGCAGTAAATACCCAGACACTTGGAATCAGATGAGGGAGAGTATCTGAAAGAGGTAAAGAGTTTTTCATTGTGATGGAGAGAGTGTCCAAGCTCTCTGTAACTACATGCAGACATCCAACCTCTTCTTCTGCCTGAGAAACTAGGGTTGAATTAGCCTTTCGGTGCAGCAGCAGAACTGCTGGGGATGTCCCTAATTGGCTGAGGCGATCCATAAAAGGAACTGTGGATGCTTTGGCCTTTTCTCTCCAAGCCTTCCTCTCACTTTATACATGGCAAGGATTTAGCAAGCATCACTACATTAATCCTGCTCCTTGCCAGCGTTTCAGGAAATGACAGCGTCACAGCCCTGCAAAGATACCCAGGTGAGCTGCACTGCTGCATATGCATGGCCTTCTGGCTGGGCATGTGTGTCCTGCAGTGTCATCAGACATGGTGAGGCACTGTGGCAATACTCTCCTACTATTCTCTTTCCTCCTTGGTTCAGTGTCAAATCCTCAGGTTTTGGCATCTCCACACTCTTCCTCAATGGAGAGCTAGAGATCTTAGGTGGGTGGTCATATGTTAGGTGATAGAGGGAAGACATCTTGTAGAAGAAATGAGCCCTTCAGGCCTTGCCTTGCTTTAGTAATACTCTTGGGAGGAGGTTTTTGTGGACCTGCTGTTTGGCCCTCTGACAGCTGTGTCTCCTTTATGCTATTCTGTTAGAGCTCCTTTTGTGTGTTGCAGAAGATGTTGTTAGGAGGAGGAGGCCACAAAACTGTCAAAAGCATCTTTCCTGTACATCTTTCTCACACACCCCTTCCATCACTACCCATCCCTACACAGGGATTACATCTGCACTTCCTACATACTCATCTGGGAACCCTATATGCCCGCACCTACACACACTGACACAAATGCACCAGAGTCCTATTTTCTGTGTTCCCTGACCTTCTTTTCCTCCTCCCATCTGTTTGTTGAATAATTCCTGGCTAAGTAACTTTCTCTGGGCAGCCCCTGGGCTGGGGCACAGAGACTTGCCCCTTCTCCCGCCTGGCTGTCCAGGGGGCCTTTGAACATGTGTTTCTGGGAGGCAGACACCAGCTGGCTGGGTGACATTTGCATAGTCAGCTAAAAGCCCATGAGCTGAGCTGGGAACGTCTGGAGGAGCCTGTGGCAGGATGGAGGGAATAGGGAAGCGCTGGTCAGCTCGAGGTCAACTGGAACAGATTTCTCAACAAACAGACAGATGGTGAAAGGAGATGAGGGGTGGGGGGAGCATGCAAAGGCTCCTACATCAAATATATAAGTCACCACATGCAGTATAAGTGACCAATGTGCCTATGGGCATGGCAGTCACCATGCTGTTTCCTTCCAATCCTGTGGGGTGGATGCACAGGGCAAGCACAGGCTTTCATTGCTCTTCATGCCAGGAAGGGGAACAGGGTGGACCACGGAGCAGGGAAGGGGCAGGGAGAGTCATGGGACTCTAAGGGGTCCCAATGCTGTGGAGCAGCAGCAGGTGCTGGAGGCTCCATGCAGCCTCCTGCAGTGAGCCAAAGGGGCCCTGTTGCTGGAGCTCTATCCAGGCACCAGCAGGGCTGCATGACTGTGAGGACTGACCCCTAGTTTGTCTGGCCACACTGAGCTCACAAAGCATCACCCAGCTCGGCAGGTTTGAGACTGGGGTTTGTACAGTCCCAAGCACAAGGTACCCTCATTGTACAGATCCCCCCATCCCTGTAGTTACTGCCTACTGTTTGCCCCACTTCTCTCCCTACTCCAGCTAATTTCATTCAAGTGAAAATAATAAAGCAATCTGTATGGTTTTACTCCTACAAGGACGTGTCTTTGCCATTCCAAAATAACAGCAAAACATATTTATGAGCCCCTGTGCTGCCTTTGCCCTCTGCTGATCACTATTCCCGGCTGCCTGCCTGCTTTCATGCTCTTTTCCGTCTGCACAGCCCATTCCTCAGGACAGAAAATACACTTTATTTTTTCATCTCACAGCACCTTTTGGAGCACTGGAGAAAAGAGCACTCCCTTAGCATGGGAATTGCTCTAGCAGAGAGAACTGACTTTTGTCCCCAGTGCTTAAAGTGGCCACAATTAAATACTTCAGGATAAAAAGGCCAGGAAATGATATAAGGGAGAATTAGGGGCTAAGCCACCCAGAGATTACTGGTTTTCTCCTTCCAAGGTGTTTAGGAGTTGCCACATGTCCTTGACCAGGAAGGGTCACAAATTACATGTTGTCTTTAAAATCCTGGGCTTACATCTTCCATGTACCATTGGTAACTGCTAGAGGCTAGTTATGTGCTGTAGTATGAGGTATTCCCATTACATACCCCCTTTTGTTTTATTCTTCAGGAGAAATGGAAATGCAATGCATTTATGTAATTTTTAATGCACTTTGGGTTTTACTTTTTTTTTCCCTAATGCTGTTGCCTAGATGGTGCTAAATCCTCTCCTGAGGGATGCAAACACATGTTACACATGTTGCCCATGATGAGTTCCCCGTGAGTTCCCCATGAGCGGGCAGACAGATGTTGCAGGAATGTGTAAGGAAGGCTGTCCCTCAGGCCAGCTAGAGCAGGGAAATTGCACATAAACTCCTTGTGTGTATGATCCCATCCCATGTAAAGAGGGTCTGCACTTAAACAAAACTGAAAAGGTCCTGATGGCACCAATAGGCCTTAATTGCCCTGGTCTCACCTGGGACCCACACCCAGGAGCTTAATTCAAGCTCAGCCTGGGCCATCATCACCCTTCTGAGCTGTGCTGTAGTTCTGCCTCTCTCTAGCTTGGCCTCATTTCTTGACCTCAGACCTATGCTGCAGCAGTGTCTTCAGCCCCAGCACTTGCTGCTCCTGATGGGACTCCCTGGATGAACCCTGGGCCTGGTTCATTACTTTGCCGTGCTAGGGCCATGGGTGGGCCCTGTAACCAGCACTCAGCTTTGCCTCTGAATACCTGCTCCAGTTCTACAGGACCATGCCTTGATCGGTGAGGACACTGTCTGGGCTGGGGTCATCTTTGGCTATGATCTTATGCCAGAATTTCATTGTCACTTTTACCTTGTCCTGGCTTAGCTTCATCAGCAGCCTCTTCATGATGATGGGGTTTTTTGTGAAGTCCAAGTAATGGTGTCTCTTTTCTCACAATTATATTCAGAGATTTCTAGTAGGCTAAGGCTGGCTGGTCTTTTAGAAAAACATTTCTGGCTTGTCCTCAGTTTTCATTCCTTTTTTGATCTTCCAGTCTGGTTTGTTCCCTGTAGCCTGGAGATGCTGAAGGGCAGAAGCCACTTACAGTCTAGATTATTGTGGGCATTGGCCAATGGTATAATCCTCTGCACTCTGAGCAGTAAACACAGAAATTCCCCCTGGCTGCTCAGATCCTGCCTTCAGCTTCCCCAGTTAACTTGTAGAGCTTTTTAATGCAAGAACACCTGTCTGGAAGAAATGGATCTTATCTTTCAACAACACTGCCTGAATTTCTAACCTATTGAGTACTTTGTTTAACTCATAGTTTATTAAATAATTGACTCCTCCAAAGTACCAGGTTGCATTTGATCTAGATGTCTCTGTTCTGTTATACTGGAAATGAGCAAGAGAGATGTCCTTTGCAGTCAGGAAAGTGTGTCATGCATGCCAGTTACAAGATAGTAATTGTTATTAGAGCTCAGTATATATAAAGCAAAAGGAAATGTACTGCCATTGTTTTTCTCAAAAAGTCTTGAATTTGGTCCTCAGGGCCTTATTTATCACTTGGAAATATTTGCATGCCTGTTGGGATTTCATCAGAACACTTGCAAATCCCACAAGTTTTCTGAATTCTCACAGAGGAGGCTCTTCTGTCTTAGGCGTAAGCTGTTCTGTTGTTCTGTGCCTCATGTTTGTCCTCTAAACAGGAAAGAGAAATGAGAAATGTTCAGTGCAAGTGTCCCATGCAACTGTCAGAAAGCTGCATTTGTGCTGTGTGGGGAAGTGTGGTGGGCAGAGGAGGGGTTCACAACACAAGCTGTTCTCACCTAATACTTGTTCTTGTTTGGGTCAGACATGCTCCTCAGTCTGAATGTACCTCTGCACTCTGCTGCACTATCTGAATTACCACCAATGAAGTATGCAGGGAAAGAGAAAGTGAGCTTGTGCCAGCTGTCTCTGCATACACATGTGCACATCTTATCATAAACCCTGCCAGCTCCTGGAAATCTGAGTGTTTTTGTACCTCCAAACTTAAATGTGTGCTTCCCACTCTATGGGCAGCTGCTGCCAAATGCCCAGCTCATGTTTTGTTTTATGAATCCCTTGCTTCTATGAGGCTTTATTATTATTATTCTTTGAGCTAAAATGGATCCATGACCTTGTGGGACAAGGACATCGGCCTGGCTGGCAGTGTACATGCTTTCTTGTGCTTGCACTCTCCCTCCCCTCCACAATTACTCTTCATGCAGCACAGAAAATAAAGCATTCCAGCAAAATATGACTGCCCCTCTCTCAATGGGAGGTCACCAAGGCTTGGGCTAGCACAAGAAAAAGAAAGCCCAGGGAAAGAGCTGCTGCTTTTTGATTTACATGCTGGCTGGGCAAAAGGAGACTGCTGAGCGAAAGGAAGGTACTATGGGAGCCGCTAATTGAGTAATTGCAGCTCAGAGCTGCAGAGAAGGTGGCAGGAGCAGGCAAGAGAGACCTTCTCTCCTGGCTGGCAGGAGCCCTTGATTTCTTTTCTTGCCATGGGTTTGAGAGCAACAGGACACATCTATGTATCTGGTTTGTGACATTGCATAGCACAATTGCCGTGGCTCTGCCATAGCCAGGGCTGCCCCTGCATTTGCCTCTTTTCCTCCTTTTTCCTTTCAAGCCTTTCTCATACCTGGAAAGTTTTATGTACTAGTTGTATATCTGGATAAACAAACACTTTTCTTGGCTCTGTCCAGCCCTTGGTACAAAGAGTTGGGAAGTTAAACAGCTTGCCTTCTCCCTGGCTGGGCATGAGATGCTCATCATGAGCACGTCCACATGCACACTCCATCATCCTTTCTGTTTACATCTGGACACTGGAGTTTTGAGGCTGAATTCAGCAAGAGCCAAAATCACTCCTTCTTCCTGCAGCTGAGTGCAAGATGCTGCAGTTGGCAGGGTGGTACAAGGGGGATATGACATCTCCTGGTATGGCTGGGCTGAGACAGGGACCTGCTGTTCCTCGCTCTTGCCTGTGTCCACACTGAGCTGGCAGCCACTGAAATCCCTGCCTGAATGTGAACTTCAGGCACATGTTCCGCATTGCCCCTGAGGCGAACGTCATTTCCCAACACTGGCAATAATCCATCTCCCACATGCTGAATCATTTTCCTGATCCCAGGACCATGTTGGAGCTCAGATAGCTGCAACTGGAGAAGCAGGGTGTGGGCAAGATCAGAGCCCATGCCACTTGGCTTTGCCAGTTTTTCTGAACTCCTCAAGGCTGGCATAATCATTTGCCTGAATCTGAATACCACTTCTCCACCTCCTCCATGGATCAGCAGATATTATTGTGATAAGCCTGTGTTTTTCTCCTACTCAGGAGGAAGGCTCTTATTGCACTAGTCAGAGCAATCAAGACATTTGCTTCTTGCTGTGAGGGATGCTCAGAGAGGGAGGACAGGCACAGTACCTCCAGCATCACTAGAGGTCTCTCTTTATCTGTATGTGCTTCTCTGCAGTCCAATGGGAGAAAAATACACTTGCTCAGAATAATTTCTTTATCTGCTTCTTGACATGTCACAGCCCTGCAGCGCATGCAAGCTCAGGAAGTCTTAGGGCTGAGTTCTCCTTGCCTCAGTTTCTCTGGAGAGTGTTTCTGTCTGTGGGATCAGTCTTCTGCTGATCAGCTCTCCCAAGCCCTCATCTTCTCCCAGCACCCTTCTCAGCACTTCAGGGCTCTTCAGCTGGGTGGCACCGATAGCCCTTTACCCTCAGTCAGCCCACCCAGGCTCAAGAAGTGATTTGCCAGAACCATGGTCTGAGCTTTCTAGGATCTAGTGAAGAGCTGGTCCTCTCCTGATTCCTCATCCTCTGGACAGGTGGTTAGCAGTGTCTCAGCTTGCCCTTCTGTTCCCATGCCTCTGCAGCTCCTGTGTGCTTGATGGGTGCTGCAAAGTCCTCCAGCATCCCAGCAAAAAGCATCAGCAGCAAAATATTCAAGTTGCTTGGAGTTGACAGTGGTGGAAGGAGGGAAATTGTGTGACTGGTGCTCAGATTTTTGGATCATTGGTTGTCCACTTTCCCATGTCTCACTTCATTGTAAACCACCATGGTGAACCACATCCTCAAACAAAATTTTGCTTTGCAAGCTACCTGGAGCACAAGGCCTTCTTGAGGAGCTAGAGTATCCACTTTTATAACACTTCGGTCTGAACACTGTGGCTTGTTTTCCATGAACTGTTTGGTGGCAGGCAATGAGCCACAGCGCGGTGACTTCAGACACAAGCACTTCCCTTTGATGTGAGGGCCTGGGCCCAGCAGTGTGATGAATGAAGCTCCAACTGCTTTCTCAACAGAGGATGAAAGTTTGCTTCTGTACTGTGTTTCCTTTTCCATATGGAGAGATATGGAGCAGCCATCACTATGGTGCAGGCAATGCCACAGCATCAGGACCCCTGCAGCAGTTCTGCAGTGTAATTTTGTCAAGGGCAGGAGTTACTCAGCCTGTAACCAGACTCCTAGCAGGCAGTAGCTAGCTGGCCTTGCAGGCACTGGACATTCCAAAATCAGCCATGGAGTGTGCGAGTAGACTTCATGTGGCTTCCACCTCAATCCTGCTGCATGTTGAGCTTGCGTGTCCCCTAAATAAAATTACTAGTAGCAGGGGTGAAGGATGTGCTGCAACTTTTCCTAGCTCTGCCCAGCTCTTGTGCTCAGCTTGTTGTGCAAGGTTCTCCTTTATTTTCTTCCTTCTTTTTTTCTTTTTATTTTTTAAGGTGAGAAATGGATGAAATGGTTGTGCTTAATTAAGTCATGCATGAGGTAGACTGCAAAGCCAGGCTGTTCCTCAGAGCTCTGTCAGTACTCCCACAGTTTCCTCTGTGCTGGTTTAGCCCTCTTCACTGACATAGGCTTGCAGCTCTGAAAGTCCAAACTAGCAGCCTTGCTGCCACTCCCCAAGATGACCTGTAGCCCTTGGTGGCAAGTGATTCAGCAAGACAAGCCATGTGGATCTGGAAATCTAGACCTGGTGGTGGGAAGTGAACTTTAGAGAATCCCTGCTATGGCCTAGAAAGGTGAAAGTACTGTAGATACAGGTGGTGCAGTCTGTTTGCATGTAGCTAGAGTTACTGATTCTGGGATACTGCTGTCCTTTTGGAAGTCCTTTAGATTAGATCTTTGTCTTGTTTTGCATTCACCAACTGCTCCCCCGATATATCCTTGCTAACCTTCCACTGAGCAGAAAGATGGACAATTCACGACATGGCATATGAGTGACTTGGGAAACATGAAGAAACAGCATGTCTGTAGCTTTCTTGTGATGCATTTGACTTCTGAGGCCAGCAAGACAATGGTTGAAATAGACTGGTTCGTTCATCGATTGTTTCATTTTTTTACTATCTGCTTCTTTGCTCTTGTGCTGTGCTAAATGCCAGCAAAACCAGTAAGATTGTAACATCCCATGCCAGGAAATTTCTCTAAGAAGAGCTAACAAATGCCTGTTATCTCTCATTGATAATAAAGGTAGATGTACCTGAATCCTGTTCCTCAGGGTGAGGTCCTGCCATCTGCTTCTCCTAGCTGCACATGAATTGATTATTTTTATTCTACCCCTCTTGCAAATTTGTTAAATTGCCCACCACTACCTTTGTGTCCTGCTGTGGGCTCTTCTGTGAGGAGCACTGCAAGGTGAGATGGAGTTAGGTGTTCTGAATGCTGGAATCCTGGAAGTGTGTGAGGCCTGATGGTGACAGTGATGTGGAAACCTGCCCTAATGCATTGAAGAGGGGGAGAAATGATGCAATAGCTGTGCACTGCTCCTCTGTGCTTGTTCCCAAAAGGGTGAGATGCAGTGGTCTTGCTGGGTCTGCAGCCCAGAGAACTGCTCTGAGTTGGCAGCAGAGAGGATGTTGGGATGTGCTACTGTCATTTGTCTTTTTGATAGATTTTTCCCTTGGATAATCTCTGTTTGAGAGAGCTCAAAAGGAGGAAAATGGTTCCTAGGGCAACTTTTCTTCTGCATATATGTAACCTCACTCAGGTCAACTCAGAATCATTTACAGAATCAGCCAGCTTAGTAAAGGCTGAGAACATAAACAAGATCTGCAGGGGAGGAGGATGCTTTGCTTTCCCAGGTAAGAATTCTTGCACAGAGGCTACTGTGTAATAGCCAGTTCAAACATACCTCCAAAAGAACCTCTGGCAAAACATCATGTCAGATGGTATCCTTCACTGTACTGTAGATTTCAAACTTGGTGTTTGGCTACAGTATGCATGGTGAAAGAGAGCCAGTGCTTGAGGTACAAAGATCATATGAATTTGTTGCTTGGGAAATGGACAGTTTCCCAAAGAGGGAGAAACAAGTACATCAACTGAGAGCCAAGACCCAGACAGGGTGGACACAAGGGGTGTGCCACATCAGTTCTTTTTAATGTGGTGCACTGGTATGTAAAACCTGAATGTATTTATCCTGTGACCTCTCATCCACCAGGGAACTGGAAAAATTGAGCAGATATATTGTGAGCTGGGGAAAAAGAGGATTGTTACCCACAGACCAGGTACTTGCCTTTCTTTACCTGCTTTCAGCGCAGTGTGGTTTATACACAGGTGTATTAATATACCTGTTATGTATGAGAGAAGCAGAAAGAGTGACACCAGCTTCTGCTGCTAGTTTCAGTGGGATTTAGGAAGCCTAAAATCCTGGCTGTAGATACATTTAACCCTACTCTGCTGTGTCCTTGCATCTCAGAGATTACTGTACAAGTTTGCAGGCACACAGGCAATTATCTGCCTGCATTTCTCTGTGTGCTCATGTGTTGGTAGCATCTCCATGCACCCGAGTCTCTGCCTGGAGGTACAGTACAGTGCTGTGACCAGGAATGTCCTGGAGCCAAAGCTACTGTAGTAATTACAGCAGATAAACTGCTCTGCTAGAGGGTTGCTGTCCACACCAGACTGCAAGGCAGGCAGCCTGGCTTTACCACTGAAGTCTATTCATTTTAATAATAGGGACACCCTGTGTTATTAAGAAGAGTGTTTATTACTGTCGCAGCACGCTGACAGCAGCTTCCATCATCGTTAAAAGGCAGATGCGGGGGAGGAGGGTAGGGAGCGATGTGCTCCTGTCTCAGAGGGTAGGACCCAGCTGGTGAGGAGGCTGAGGGCTTCAGGGCTTTCCCCTCAGCCCAAAAGAAAGTTGCCACTGGAGAAGAAGCCTTCAGGGAGGATGGAGAGGGAAGTGTGGGGCCCTGTTCAGTCTAATCCTCAGCTTCCAGCCTAAATAAAGTCTGTTCTGTGTGAGAGAGAGCCTTACCTGCCTCATGCTGTGCAGACTGGGAGGCTGCAGATAGTGGTAGGGAAACTGAGGAGGGCAGCAGCACTGGGTACTTGCTGGGAGAGGAGGGTAAGGATATGTGTAGGATGCTGATGTGGCTGCTTGGTCCAGGAGAAAAACCTCAGCACCTTTCTTCACTCTCTTATTTAGTGGTGGCACCAGCACTGAGCTGTGCTGGGGCCCCTCACCTGTGACATGTGAGAGGACATCTTAATGTACAAAAGAAGGCTCTGACTCAGGGAATGGCACAAGCAGACCTTCACCCATCGCTGTCTGGATACATCTCTCATTTTAGCAATTGTCTTATAGATGAGATATCTGGCATAATGCTGGAATTTGTAGGTCTCAGGGAAGAGTAGGAGGAGTTGGTCAAGTGGTGGTGCTTATGCACAGAGTGAACAGCCAACATGAGTAGATGGCTTTGTTGATGTTTTCACTATGCAGATGAGATCTGAAGTTTAGAGGAGCCACTGCCAGTGCAGGACAAGAGACATGGCACCAGTGTAAAAGGTCTGCACACTACATTCCCACTCTGCCCCTAATGCTTTCACATTTCTAAGCACTCAAGACCACATTTCTGAACAATCAAGATAGTTCTCAGACACAGATGTTTATGGAGCCAAATCCCTCCTGGTTACTGGGATTCACCTTTCTTATGTTCAGTCAGAAACAACTGCACCCATAGCTAGAAAGGGACTTCATTACTCTGTTCCATGATGCACAAAGGAAAGTCATCAAAGATTTTGGCTTTCAGCTGAAGAGCTGTAATTTCAGATACTACTTTCAGTTTTCAAACAAAAGAAAGAAAATGTACTTAAAACTTCCCTGTCTCCCTCCCACATGTTACCCTCTCTCTAATTTCTTCTCCAGTATATTCAAAACTGCCCCCAGTCCTTCTCTCTGGGCTTCCTTCTCATTTCTACTCTTTCTGGGTTAAAATTCCTGACTTCTCTTCTCTGAAGATTAAGTACTAGAGGAATTACAGCACTACTGGGGACATAGCTCTCCCTTGCCACTTTCCCCTCTGAGGAGTACATAGATGAGGGGAACAAGATGACCTGAGTAGTGACTGTCATAGGATGGAGTTGATGATCCAGATGGATCTTCCTGGTGCAGCACATGTCATAGCAGGTGTTAGTGGAAAAACACACTCCCTCCTGTGCTCTGTATAAAAGTTAAAGGCCTCTGTGGCTCCAAGAGGAGCAATTCTGTCCTAGCAGAGGTGTGATGGAGGACCAGTCCTTGGTGGAACCTCCAGATGTCCTGTAACTTCATAATGGAAGCAGCTGACTGATGTACCAGTGATTTCATCCTACCAAGCAACAGGTGAGTGCGAAGGAGTAGGTGGAAAAGAGATATATGACAGGGCAGTCTGCAGGTGAGCAGAAGGCTGGTGGGAAGCTTGGAGGAATGTGCCAGTTAGGGGGAAGCCTGCATCCTGAGCCAATGCTGTGTGCTCTGATATGCAACTCCGACTGCAGCCGTGGTCAGTAGAGATGAAGAAGGGTCCTTGATCTGTGTGACTTAGAGCCTTGCTGACTGCAGAAACTTTTGCTGCTCAGATGCCTCTGGTGGGTGGGGACAGCTCTGGCTGCTCCCCTGGCCCTCACCCACCTTGTTGAGGCTCTCCAGCCATGTGTGACATTAAGGCTCCTCTAGGTCTCGGCAGGTTTCGCAAGGTTGATTGGGACCAGCGCGTGTCACTCTCGGCCACTTCCTCATCACCATAACTCTGGGCTGAATAACAAGAGGCCGAGAATCTGCTAACGCAGGCCCCGGCAGAATGCCCCATCACTCTCTTTTATTCGTACTGGAGATTTATGCTGCCTATCTCCCTTCCCTTTGTCCACCAGCCGGGCCCTATAAGTCATGTCCCTGGGCTGACAGGTCACGTGTCCAGTGCTGCTGCCCTGTCACAGTGACTGATGCCAGGGGGTGATTAAAAGAGAGGAGGGGTGAGAGGTCAGCAGCAGGCGGCATGATGCGAGCGGGGGGATGTAATTATCACTCCTGTGACATACTGCTGGGGGCTTTCATGGATCGTCACCCAGGCTGGAGGTGGGGAGGATGGTGCTGGAGAAGGAAGGGGGAGTGAATGGACACAAGGCAAGAGTGGGCAGTAAGGTTATGAGAAGCAGGGGCTTTCTGAAAATTAAATATCTCCGTCCTGGAGAAGAGGAGTTTAGATGGAACAGGAGAAAAACTATCATAAAGCCATATAAATGAGAGAAATAATTTAGATTCTGACAATGGGAAGATTAAGAATGCTGGCTGGCAGATACAGGCTGGAGAGTCTAAGATGATGTTGAGAACTGTCTTAGCAGTGAGCATAGTTCTGAGTATGGTTAGACTGCAGCACTGCTGATCTTTGGGGAAAGAAGTGAGAAGAGAGTTTACTGTCTCTGTCTCTAGTCTGACTTAAGTAATTCTAGGATATTAAAATTTTGGTATGGATTCTGTTTGTGTCTTCAAAGGTTCCATTGCTTAAACTTGAATTTCTAGTTTGGTCTTGTAACTAGGAACCACTTCATCAAGGTGTTTCCTAAGCTAGGACTTAGATACTCTCAGCCTCCAAGAGTGTACATGAGACCACTTTCAGTTCCCATGGTTTCAATGACTCAAACTGTCTTGGTGAGCCATAGAATAGCATGGGTATCTCTCACTATAAGCCTGAAGTTTAGCATTAGGCTCTTGGACTGTGCCTGGGAAGGTGGTGAAGAACATAAAGTGCTATCATGCCCTCAGAATTGCAAGACGTAGAAATGCCCCTGTAGGATAGGCAAGTGTGGTCCATCTAGGCCCATAGCCATACTCTAACAGGAGCTGTCACCTGTGAGTCACACCAAGATTCATGAGACAGGCAGATGTGCCCCATCACTAAGGTATCCTCCTAAACTTTTGTAGTTGGATGATGGTGACATGGACAGCTGTACCTGGTACTGTTTTGAGCCTTTGATTACTGTTTTTGACACTACAAGGAATGACATCTCTTCATACTCAGGGGTGAGTATGTACTCAGCGGTGCTCTAGTTGTCTCTCAGAGGCAGAGATGGAACTTTTTTGTGAAATTCCATTGGCCAGAAATAATTTATGTTTTGAGGAAAATATCACTGAGTAAGCTAGAATAAATATTATTCATGCAGTCTGAATTAAAAGATAAGTGTATTCTAAACATTGTCTTTCTGGACAGAATTACTGTCACAACTCATTGAAGCTCAGAACTTAATTTATCATTAAATTACCCAAACTTAAAAAGAAACTCAGCAATATTTGCAGTAGGTAATCTTCAGGCTCCAAATTGCCAGGCATCTTTGTCTTTCATGCAGAGAAATTAACATTTTCTTTAGACATACTCCCTCAGATTCTCAGCAGTATCATGGTACATGTATAGTGTCTGTTCTCTCTGCTTTGTTTTATCGTATCCATGCTGGGAGGCATAGCCAGGACTTAGTCAATGCCTCATATTATTATCATTATTCATGTGCTAGTGTGGCTCCACTGTAGGTTTTCAGATAAGTGTTTATTTCTGGAAGGGACTATGGTTATGGGTAGTCCCTGTCACATTAGCAGAATGTCAATGTATTTACAGGTTCAGAGAAAATATAGAAGGAAGGAATGCTAAAAATCCATCTAATCCAGCCAAAATAGACTTACATGATTCCTTCCAAATTCTTCGCTACCTTGGTCTTTAAGAAAAATTACACAGTTTCTAAACTAATTATTTCTAGACTTTACTACATATACAACTAAAAAGATCTTTGAGCTTTCTGAATCTCCCTTGATGCAGTTTAGGCTACAGTTTTTTCCTACCTTCCAAAGACCCTGCCTCTTCAAAGCAGCCTGCTATGGATATGAATATTGCCATCATGTCTCCTCCAATCTTCTTTTTCTCTAGACTAAACAAACCTGGTTATAGCCTTTTCCCTGCAGGCCAGGTTTTCTAGATCTCTGACCATTATTTCTTAATTTCCCTGTAGCCTTTTGGATTGTCTGCTTTTCTATTTGAACTTCAGTGGAGAGTGAGAAACAAGGAAGGGCCAAGAAGTCCAATATAGACCTTAATAACACTAAGGAGATCACAAGGATTAGAGGAAAAATATTATACTTTACTGGAAATCAGCTCAGAAGATATTGAAAATTTGAAGGGTGGGAACTGAAAAGGATGAACTTAATGGTGTCCACTGAGTCACCTCCTACTTGGTGATGCTGGAACAGATGCCTTTTTTAGTGTGGCTTAAAGAAATCTTGTCACTTAAAGTAGTAGGGACTGAAACTGAATGAGCTTGGGAAACATGAGACCAAAAGGGGAAGAGTAGAAAGTTACTTGGATTAAAAAAACCTGTGTGAATACATCCCACATCTTTTGCAGCTCTTAACTCTAATAAAAAGTGTGATTCCTTGTGTTCCTTTTGTAAAAGAGTTCTAGGTAGTGACATTGGCAGGAAATGTTTGAATTGAAAATTTTATATCAAGGAGGAATTCCAGATGCGAAATCTGAGTATTTGTGTTGGAAACCTGGATTGTAGGGCTGATCTAGGTTATTACAGCATATGGACTAGAAAGACCTCTTCCACACCAAACAAATCAGTTGTAGTCTTGCATGCTAATGCAAAATCCCTTTTTTCTTTGGTCCTCAAACCCAGATTAATTCCTCAAATACATTTGGTGAATTTCAGACAGCGAATACACTTGAGAGAATTCAACTGCAACAAACAAGCTGTCAGTGAAGAAAAGGGCTAAATTTGGCAAATAGAGTATTTGCTGGATATTGCTCACTTTAGGGTTACAGGGGACTGGAAAGGACATGCCAAAACAGCTGTTCCTGGTCTTTGCACAAAAGATGTTTCCTTGAAGAAGGCATTAGGAGTGTCTTATTCTAGAGGAGAAAAGACAAGTGAAAGAGAAAATTTACTGATAATGAGCTCTGGCAATAGTGATGGGAGGCAAAAGGATATGGTGGTTAACAGAGGGACTGGATGATGATAGGCAGTGAGAATGAGAGCAACAGATAGGAGTGGGAGACACCAGAGGGGTGGGAAGCATGGGGGAGGAGGTGAGGAAGTGAGCCAGGAGAAGACAGCGTGACTGTGTCTGATCTACACTGACGAGTACCAATGTTAACTGTCACCTCTCATCTCCAAACTAAATCACGCCTGGAATTGGAGGCAGCAAGGAGCTGATAGAGTCAGCCTTAGAGAGCCGACAAGTCAATCAGAGCGGAGATGCGTGGAGAGACACCAGCTTTATAGGGCTCGGTGCCTTCATTCATCGCAGGATTTACACCTGTCAGGCTCCTGCGGGGGGAGCGTGCTGGGACTCACTTTGGCACCACTTAAAACGGGACAACAGACACATTACTGCAATCACCCTCTGCTTTCCTGTCCTCTGGAGGGTGTGTTTTATATTACAGGGAGCTCAGCTGCCTTTGTGAGTTGAATTTGAAGCTGAACACACTTCTTACTATGCAGGAAGGGACTGCCTGCATTTCAGCACCTGGAGGGCTATTCCCCATGCAAACCTGCAATGCCCCAGACCAAAGAGGGAAGGAGGGCTTTGAAGGGCAGAGGGAGATGATGGGGTAAGTGTTCACTCACTAAAATACTTCAGGAGCTATGTAGGCTGTGCAAACCTCATTACCTGAGTCTGACATAATATCTATTAGAAGAGGTCGACGGAGGCCAGAACAAGAGATCAGCCTTCCTGCCTTCTTCCCAGCTCTTCTCAAATACCTGCAGTGCTCCATGAAGATTCTCCTCTCCTTTCAAAAGAGTGCCCAGATCAGAACTCTTCCCTGCTGGCTAAATCCTGGGTACCAAAGCTTGTGATACAGGCTTTGAGCTGCCTGATCTCTTAATCCAGCTGTGTATATTCATTTGAAACTGAAAGCAGCTCCTTTTTGTCGTCTGCTTCTCAGCATTAACTTCTCTTTGATGTAATTCTTGCTTCCGATGCTCTCTCCCTTCATGGGGAAGATTAGTGTGAAATTGGCCTGCTTCTCCAGAGACTGCAGTGTTAAGCCTTCAACACTTGGTCCTTATTGGAAATCCTTAACCCACATCAAGAAGAGGGGGAGGGAAGGAAAGTGTAAGAGTTCCAGATTTGACTCTGCCAGAGCTCTGATTCCTCCTTTCCCTTCAATGTTTTGGGAGTGGGGAGCATGGAGGTTGAAGGGCTTAGGGATGTTCTCTGAATGATCCATGTATTTTAAAGCAGGGACTAAGATGCCATCTTAGCTGCTAGGCATGTATCCTCTCAGGTTGAGAAGTGAGGATGGCAATGCAGGGGTAATCAGAGGGAACTGTGAGCATGCAAGCAGTATGCCCAGGTTGGTCAGAGTGACATGTTTTGAGAATTAAGCCACAAAATTGTTGCTAATCTGCTTTGAGGAAGTACACTTGGAGATGGATTTCCTATGCCCATGTGGTGGTGATGGAGTGCAAGAGAGTGAATTTCTCTCTTCTTGGACAGATGTGGCTGCAGGGTTGCCTTAAACTTCATTGGAACTTTTTCCTCATGAGAAGACTGATGGGCTCAGTGTGGAAAGACTTCAGTGAGCTTCAGTACTGCATTTCCTGAGTATCTATGCCTTAGACAAGTTGCTCGTGAGCTTTTCCCTTCCCCACAGTGACAAGGACGACATTCCTTACTCTCCCTTTCACCCTGCTTCTTGCTCCTGCCTCCCTCCATATGTCTGCTTTCTGCTTGTCTTCCATCATCCCACCATTACATGAACTTCTACTTTACTTCACCAACCACTTCCATCAGCACAGCCCGTGGATCTGTGCCTGCTCCTTCCTCTTCCATCAGTTTCTTCTGCACCCACTGTTCCTCCTGGTTGCTCTTCCCTACTCCCCACACTCTCAGGTTCTGACTTTTGCTGCATTCCAGCTCCACTATCCCCTCCTGCTTGGTCCTGCTCCGTTGCCTTCCCCACAAACACATGGTGCCATTATCTAAGGAAGGGCCTTGAGCACCCCCCTTGGTTTAGCCTTGTGCTTCCTCTTGCTTGGTCGACCCCCTCCCTTACCCAGGTCTGCAAATCACTCCTTCCCATGTCAGCCAGCAAATTGGTTTATCCTCCCCCCATCCCAGCTTTCATTACCTTGCCGAAATGAAGCGATATCTCCTCAGCGGAGGCTTCCCGTCGCTGCAGCCAGTACCCAAATCATGAGAGCTGGCATAATAAATGAAGACAAAGTGCTGGCGGCCCGGGCCATCTCTCCCACTGCGCCACTAGCCGCTGCCAGCTTCATTATTCGCTTAAGTTGCCGGAGAAAATTACTTAACCCTGACCCGTGTATTAGGGCCCTGTATTAATGCTGCGACAGGCGTCTCTTACAGCAAAGAACAATTTATTAGAGCCGAAACAGGCTGCTTTTCTCTGTCATTTTTCCAATCTGAGCTTTGAACACACATCATTAAACTTGTCTGACTCTCTCCCCTTCTCCATCATTCCTTTTTTATTTTTTTAAACAGGAAGTGCTGTAGAGAATAGAGATTGTTCTGAACTCACTGAGTGCCTCAGACTTTGCCCCCTCCTTTCTCCCGTTATGCTCTTTCCTCCAAACACAGTCCATGTCTCTATCTCTCTCTGTCTAATTCACCCTTACTCTTCCACCTTTGTAGTCACATACCTGTTTTTCAAACTCTCTTCCTGAAGCTCTCTCACATTCTCTGCTTGCTTACCTGTCCCTCTTTGTATGGGTGTCATACCTTCTTTCACTCCATAACTTTGGCTAGTCTCACTTCTTTCTCTGGAAGAAATATGCTGGAAAATGCATGTTCCCAATGTCAGAATAGGGTCTGTCCCACTTTGCCCTGCTATGGGATTTCTTGGAATAGCAGAGATCATCAGAGCATGGAGTTGCCTTATGAACTCATTTTCAGTACTACCTCCCTTATCCCCTTCTCTCCAAGGGCTCACCTAACCATTGTTGGGGCCTCTATATCACCCAGCAGTCCCCAAGCAGTGTGAGCACCAGAATGGGTTTCAGAGGACGGGCTGGAGGGGGGCCCCCCACTTTCTTCTTACTTGCTAAAATATATCCAAAGGCTTTGGTGGCATTCAGTTATACTCTCTTCTTTAGAGCTGACTCTAGTCATTGGATTGACAGAGCACAGCCTTCAATTGGCATAGATTTAGCTCGAGGCTAACCATGCAATCTCTCCCCTTCTCTGTTTTCTGGTGGGCTGCAGAGGGAGAGAGACAGAGAGAGGGAGAGATAAGAAGCAGCCATACAAACTCTTCCTCAGACCTCATTGCTGAAGACAGAATACTAAGGAAGAAAACAGATAGTAGCAGAGGGTTTTTTAAATACTCGATCACTTTTTGTTTGAGAGGCAAGGCCTAGACTTACTCACTTGAAGAGAGCCTGGGCAATGTGAGTGCAGAATGATAGCTCAGACTGGATATCTAAAGCTGGAGGCTACCAATTTATAGCAGTCTCAGCTGTTTAAGGCTTGGTGAGAGGGCATTTGGGTTCAACTGCCGGGACTGAGTTCTTAGTCCCTGGGTCAGACTGCCTATTGTGCTGTTGTAGTTTGTCTCCAGAACCCCTCTGGCCAGAGGTCAGATTAGCTGAGAGGCTGGCATGAAGCCTATGTTGGCCTTATTATCAATTTTATCAGTCCAAAGCTGCCTCTTAATAAAGAGGAAGATTCTGTATGAATTAGTTGAACGATGATACTAGAAATTTTAGGCTAAGCCTAAAAAAACAAACATTCTTCTCCATTTCCATTTTACTGGTGATTTGCATGAGCAAGCAGCAAGAAATATACACTTTATTAAAAAATGCTAAATGTACAGGCTTTCATAAATCATTCTGACTTCAAAGATTTCTAACTCTGGTTCTGGACCTACTCTTAAACAGTCTGTTAATGATTTGCTCATTGCCAACAATTTTCTCATGGGAATAAGTGCATGAAGAGGACCTGCTACTGATTGAATGGATCTTTGTGATTACCATGCCCTCCAGCTTGCTTTCTAAGATACCATATATTCCTGGACATGTCCTCTATTTGTCAGCAATGAAATTTGATGCTAAATGGGAGGCCTTGCCTTATGTGGAGGGTCTGCTTCTCCCTGCTTCTATCTGGATTGCCCTGAGAAGCTGGAGATTACTAGAACTCAACACATGGTCACACATAGATGGGATTAAGTTAAGAAGGGGTAGAGATCTGCCTGGTTTGGGAGTTGGGAGAGATTAATTGTGCTACTATGTGCAGAACTTTATACACTGTGACAGTGAGCACTTCTGTCTGCCTTCATGGTCTCCTGTGTGATCTAGTGAGAAGTATTTCTGGTTTTACATCAATTTATTGTGAGTCTTATGCTGGATTATTTTCCTGCAGCCTATAGAGTGGGACGATCCACCCCTCATCTTGAATCTAGAGGAATGGCTTTTGTCAAAGTTCAGACCCTATAGTTTTTTTTCAATCTGCAGCTGCTCACTCGACACTCTGACTTCTCTGTTGCAGCTTTTCTCTCGCCAAAGACCCTTTGTCATCTCAAAACCGGATTTTTGACGGTCTCAAGTACGTTACTGGCAATAGACTAACAACCAAAAAAATGATGATAACTAAAGCATTAACTAATATTAACTGTGGGAAGTAATGGGTGATATTACTCTAATTTAGCAGAAACATTATTATCTTCCTGTCCACTCAAAATTTGTCTGGGATACCAAAGTTTTATATTGAAAAAGGAATGAAAATTAAAGTGATGGGGTTTTTTCATAGAATCATTCACATTCAAGGTGGGAGTTCAACTTTTTATCCTAGTCTCATCCCTTAGTGTTTATGTGGGCTGGATGAATTTTCAAGGCTGCTTACCTTCACAAAGAGGGAGAAAGTTATTTCTAGCAATGTCAGGAATCAAGGGGATTCTGTAGCTATTTGTCAGGGGAGTGATTGTGAGCTGAAGGACAGGAAATTCATGAAGACATAAACATGGCACATGAGATGGCTTGGGGGCTGGTGAGCTGTGTCGCAGCAGTGATACCTCTAGAATAGAGGAAATATCTCAGGAGGCACACACAGAAAGAGTCGTGCAAAAGCTGGATCACAGTACAGTATGGGGTAGTTTTCCTCCCCTTGTACATCATTTCTGTGAGGGATTCAGCCAGAGGTCCTAGTTTTTAGACACCTGTTGAGGGATCAGCTAATGCGAGACACTCTGAATAGCCATGCATGACCTCCCCATGAAGCTGCGAGGGAGGCCAACACTTGTCGCATCTTCTTCTTTGGCCAAGGCATTTAAGATGAGCTATCAGATGGCCCTTTAGGAGCTGAACAGCTCCAGTGGGCTTTTGTTTAGAGTGTGCAGGCTCTGCCACCACATAAAGCATCTCTTCAGCCACTAAAGCTGCTGATCTGTGGAACTTCTTCATTGCTTTTTCCTCAGATGTAGAGTGTGGGGTCACTGGTGCTGACATGGAGGAGTGGAGGAGATGGCAGTGAGGGTGAGAGGGGATGGTTGGTTGGTGCAGCTGCCCTTCTGCTGGGAGTCCCTCCCGAATTCCCTGCCATTCTCCTGCTTAGCCTGATAGCTCCTCCAAGTTCTCTAATCACCTTCTTGCTGTAATGAGCCTCTCATCTCACTGATGGAAATCAGGGTATTTGGTTATGAAAGGGACACTGTTAATAACACGATCTCTTCCCCACTCCATCCCCCACTCCCCCACCAACCCCCCTTCCAGTTCTCCACACAATTCTCTCAATTAACGATAGGCAGAAATTAATTTTTCCCCTGGACTGAAA
This sequence comes from Buphagus erythrorhynchus, assembly GCA_013400855.1. Classification (NCBI taxonomy): domain Eukaryota; kingdom Metazoa; phylum Chordata; class Aves; order Passeriformes; family Sturnidae; genus Buphagus; species Buphagus erythrorhynchus. The sequence goes on from VZTT01009542.1 coordinate 117,425, forward strand.
CAATTGCTTGGCGGAGGATTGCCAGCTCGGTTCCAGATAGGGACCTTTCCCAGCAGAGCCCAGAGAAAGGAGGAGAGACCGAGGCGATAAGCAGGACCCTATCAGCAGCCACAGGACGCAGTAATACAAATGTTATCCTTAGAAATGTATTTAAAGAGGATATGTTTATAATTCGAAGGGGATTGTCAGGACTGCTCCCCTCCCCCTCCCCACAGATCCATGCTGCTGCGTTCTTCCTTACCATGAAGTACTCTCAATCCTCCGAAAGGCTTGGCAATGTCAGCACCCCAGGCTCCCCCAGCCACAGTATGAGGTAGGAGAAGGGGGTGCCTGGGTGCAGTGCTGGGAATGGCTGTGGAAGGCCAGAGCACCCAGCAGGCAAAAGCCAGGCAAGACAGCGAGCAGGATCTTCTCCAGAGGCAGGGACTTGCAGCAGTTCTATTTGGGTTTTGAGCAGCAAGAGGCAAGGAATTGACAAATACAAACAGGCTGTGCTGAAAGAAAGCAGTGGTAGAGGAATGAACAAGTACATGGAGATAAGGGAGGCGAGTCCTAGCTGCAGGCTGGTCTGGAGGACAGGGAGAGGTTAAGTACAGCCTGGGGCAGGGATGTAGTTGCTGTTGCATGAGACTCAGAAAATGCTGTCCTATTGGTTGCTTTCTAAAACTACACATTGATGGATCCCATATGTAAAATAGCTCCATGTTTAAAAAAAAGCCATCTAGCTCAGGCCAACCTACAGATGCCAGCCAACAAGTATGCTCCTGGCTGAAACACCCAGCCTAGTCCACACACCCATGGAATAGGGCACCTTCACCTTCCCTCAAATAAGGAATGACAGTGCACTCAATAAGGCCTTCTGGCAACCCCTGCCTGCCCACTTCATGCAGACTTGTGACATGCCCCACAGCTCTATATAAGACCTGCTGTTCTTCTTTGTACCAGTTGATCTCACTGAAACAAACAGGCAGATAATCACAAGACGCAAGGACAACAGGAGAGGAATGAACAAGAGAGGCCGTAGAGAACTTTCAGGAAGCAAAACCTGCAATTATTATAACAGCAAAAGACATAATTCCAGCCTCCTCGAGGCTTTACCTGTCCTTGCAGGTGATCCCCACACTTGGCTGTGCTGAGTTGCTTTAAGGCCTATAGATTTTGAAACACCGCTTGTTCTTGCTCCGGGCAAGCTAACACTCAATTCCTGCCCAACCACATTAACATCCACAATGCTCCAGCCCTCACCAGCATCACTGGTACCACTGTCTGTTCTCTGCTGCCATGGCAAATGTACTTCTTTTCAGAACATCCCCAGGGGATTTAGTCAGGCCCCTGTGGCTGGCTGGGAGACTGCAAAGTGCCCCTCTGGGTGTCTCTGAGACCAGCAATGGCAGGTAGACAGGCACTCCAGTGAGAACCCAGATCATTCCAGCCCTACAGAAGTCCTTGATCAACTGCCTAATAAAGCAAAATTGTAAAATAAAACATGCTAGATAAGAGACGAGTAGCTTTACGACCAGACTTTCTGTTGCAAGATTAAGGGGAATCCTGCAATTTATTTAGTGATTCTTTAGTTACTGCCTTGCTTGCCCTCTGTTTCTCTTTTTATTTAGTTCTTGCTTTCAAATTACAGCATTTACATCCTCCTTGCTGTCCTTTCCATGGAAAAATCCGAGTAAAGGTGATTTCATTTTATTAATTTCTTTCCGAAGGAACTCTGCATCTGTGACACCTTGTCTCTCACCTGTCACAGTAATAATCACATTTGTTTTATGTTGCCTCACACCTATATTTAGTGTACACTTTGCAGCAATCAGGAGTTTGACTTGGCCATATCAGCAGGAGTGGCACCTTGTCACAAGTCCCAGCACTGTATCCTGCACATGGTAATTGCTCAGCCAACTGCTAGCAGTGATGGAGTCTCCATGAATCCTCACTGAGGTAGGATCTGCATCGCTATTCAGTGCTCAGCACACAATACTGGCAGGAGGGTTCATACACACCGGGTCTCACAAACCTTCTGGCTCCTCTCACTTCAGCTCACTCTGCCTCCACCATGCAGACTTTGTCCATTCCCTGCCACATGTGTGAAGGGAGGCACCAGTCCCAGAAAGTCCAGAGCATCTACTGGGGCAGAAAGGGTGGAGGAGGATTTGGTAGAGCCTACTGGCCTTCCAGTGCAGGGGAGCAGTGTTAGATCAGAGAAGATCTGATTCAGTGAGTCTGAAGAAAAGATACATGTTTTAAAATACAAAATAAATTTGTTGCTGTACAGTGTGAAAACCTCTTTCTTTTGCTGGGCACAAGTGAAGTCTTTTGGCCTCATGTAGAGGTACTGTGGGAAAAAAATAAAACCTAAAATCCAGACCACATTTAATGGGACTAGACTGACTCACTGCAAGATTAAAATACAACTTTTGCAGACAAGCCACCCACTTTCTGTATTACTTCACATTCATAGCTAGGAAGTTCTTTCAGACATCTCCATGGAGTGTATTAGGGACATTGGAAATTAAGCACAGGCCTGTCAAAGGATGTTGAAATACAGGTCATCCCTAATCATTGGGACTATCAGGAATCCTTAAAGTCACTCCCTCAGCAGCTTGGTTTCTCCATCCATTCCCAGTGCTGCCAAACAACTGCTTCAGATCAGCACACAGTAATATTGGTGGTTGAGGTAACCTGTGTCACAGGAACATGTGGCGGCTCATTTTTCCAGGCCCATGGGAGTCACTAATTTGAACTGTTACTGGCTTCTTTGGCAACACCCATGGAATGATATGGGAATGTGAAGCTAGGATATGACCCACTCCGTAAGGGAAGGACACAGAGCTGTCTCTGCAATTGACTGATTTGCTTGAGCTTCTGCATTGAAGTTCAGGGTTCTCCGCACGTCATTTGTTCCCTTCCTTCAGCTTTTTTCACTGTTGCCAAACTGATAATCCTCAGTGATGTTGTGAAGCCACCTATCCTGGTGACAGTGAAATTATTCCCCTTTTTCATCATATTTGGTAGTACTAAAATATTCTTAATTGATAGTGGCATGCCCAGTTACTCAGAAAGGGTTACTGTGAGGTTCACCACTAAAGCTATCACTAGATCAGTTTGCATGGCCTTTACTAGCAGGGGTTTGCATGAACCCAGTGGTACAAAACACCAGGAAAAGAAGCTGAGCTCTGTAAGTGTGTTTGGATTGTCCTCCCTAGCTATGTTTTGGGGCTGATGTTCACTGATTGTTGCATTACACACATAGCCAGAGCCTCCATGACAGCCTCCTCCTCTCCTTGCCATTTTCACCCAGCTTTTGTCACTGGGCTGTCCATGCTGAGCCCATTGGTCACCTCACACAAATGTTCACGTTGGTGGACTAGCACCTCCAGTGGGAGCGATCCAAGCAGACTGTACCAGCTTCCAGGGAGAAGTTCCTAGAAGGGTCTTGACATGTGCAGAGCCTCCCAGGCACCATTTCTGCTGCTTTAAGGTGCTGTTTCAGCTTGGACTTGGGAAACTGGGCTTTGAAGGCATCTGAGGGAGCATTCATCCAAGACAAGTAGACATAGCTGATTAGTCACACCAAGATGCTGGTGAGTCTTTGGCAAAGACGCACAGAGAAGGTGTCTCCCCCTGGCCAATGCACATCTATTTCTGGTAAGGACTGTATGTCTGAGAGAGGGTACATCCCACCACACCCACACAGCTGGACCAAATTGACAGCCCAAGATCTTCCATTGGGCAACTTGCAACCTGACAGCCAAAGTCTTCAGAAACTCCTTCCGGGTGGTGGGGCAGGAAGGAAGCGTGGCAGTACAGCCTTGTCCACCGTGCACTTCTCCCTCCCTCCCTCCCTTTAAGCCCTGTCCTTTCTCAATACCCAGGAAAGATTAACTCCTCTTCGCACACCAGAGAAAGTTATTATCATTAATGAAGAATTAAAAGAGAGTGATTAATAAAGGGCCCTTATCTGGCCATGAGGAGGAGGCTGGACAATGGAAGGAAGATGGAGAAAATGAAAAACAATAAATATGAAGCGTAAAAGGAGGCGAGCACTGCTCCCACTTGTTAGATCGCAGCTGCATCTCCTGAGGGGGGAAGGCTCCAAATTGCTAATTACTGCCTCTGAAAAGACCTCGCTCTGATATGTTTTCTGCTGAAAGGTTCCCATTAATGAAGCAGCGATGATGCCGTTTCCCTTTGACTTGCCTTCAATTCCCTCCCTGAGCTTCCTCCCAAGCCGGGAACAATGAGACCCTGGGAGCTGGCGGCTCCCACAGGCCTCTCGGAGACTAGGCCGGGGGCAGCCGAGTGAGGGGAGCCGAGCCGGCTGTGAAATATGGAGGGGGGAGATAAGGCAAAGACAGAGGAAAGAGGCTCACTCCCAGGAGCCCAGGGAAAATTTGCAGTTATTATGAAGGAGATGAGACAGATTAAAAGCCCTTGTGTTCTGCGCTGCCCTTTTATTTAGTGGCTTCATCTCTGAGATGAAAGAAGTTGGAAATGACTTTCTCCGCATTTTGCTGCAAGAAGCTTCACGGCACATTTTTTGACTTTATTCCTCCCTTTGTCTCTTGTCCCCTTTCTGTCTCTCTTTTTCCTTTTAACCCCTGGAAGATTTCACTGAGAAGTGCCATGGGACTAGGCAGAGCATTTGCTGGGGTAGAGCAATGACCCTGCTGCTCTCCCCATCCTACTGGGCTGTATGGCTCCTGCTGCCCACCGGGCAGGGAGCTGGGCCAAGGCCCTGCCATGACAAATGGAGAGCATCCAGCCAAGCTTCCTCTCCTGCTTGCCTCAGAAATGTCCCTTACCACTAACACACCCTCTCCTGCCTCCAGGCCCAGCAGCAGTTCAGCACAGGTGACTGCAGTCTGTAGGCACGAAAAACCCCATCCTTACAAAGCTCAGTGATGGATAACAATCCATGTGGGATAAGAGTGATAAACATTTTGTATCCCTGGAGCACTTAATGAGCAAACTAGTGCTGAAAAGTAGTTCCCATTCAGGCAACCTGCAAAGTGCACAGAGAGTAAACAATTTGCCAGGGATGTGGCATGAAGTTGAATGTGGATTCAAAATTTACTTTTGCTGACCCATGTCAGGGTGAACCTTGTAAGAATGGGCAGAAATACCATAAACTGCTCAAAACCAGATTATCCCAACTACCTCATTATATTTCTTGAACTCCTATTCCAAATTTTCTGATTTTTCCCCATACACATCAGTGCTCCTTTGTGGCACCCTTTTAGTTCTTGGGACTCTTCAAATTGCAAGAGCACTTGCATCCTGTCTCTTGCTTTTGCCCTCTCTCTCTCACAGAAAACTGATCCTGTGTGCCAGTATATTGTATTTACTCAGGTCAAATGCTGACAACATCTGCAGAAATTTGGGTTTGAGTGTTGAATGTGGAAAAAAATAATTAACAGGTGAAGTAAAATTTATACCAGTTGCAAAACATTTTGTCGACCTACAGAAACAGCAGAGAACCAGTTGGGAAATGAGGGGAAAATAAGAGAAATTAGAGTGGGCATCTGCTTCCATCTCCCCAGGATATCTGAATACAGGATTTCTTGTACACAATTGTTTGTCTGGTTTGTTATCCTGCCTGGAACAGCAGCCAGTATCGAGTGCTTGAAATGAAGGGGTAAGAAGCTCTGAAGTGATGTTTACAGAATAACCTTCCCATCAGGGGAGTTTCTCTCTAACCCAGACGTTTTGTAGCTGTTTTATATCCTGAAGCATGAAAAAGGATTGCAGCGGTGAAACAGGATTAGATTTTAGGAGGGATTTTCTCTCAGATCTGAGAGTAAAAAGAAAACCCCTGTATTGGAAATAGGAAACTGGCAGGGAAAACAAAATGCTGCTAGCAAGTAAGGTGAGATACTGCCCCAGAAAGGGTTAAAGAACCAAAAGGACAGAATTTTACAGGCAAATTGGTGCACATAAAGTAACTTTAATCAAGCCAGCTATTGGAAATAGGACAAAAAAAATCTACCTAATGACTGCTTTTCTTCTTTTAATATTTCTTTTCCAAGGAAATAATTGAGAACTACAAGGAAATGAAAATGTTAACATGACAGCTCAGACTGGCATGAAGGACTGGTTAGATAAACAGAATGAAGAAAGTTCAGCAAAGCTAAATGAAGCTTGTCCTATTGGGGTGTAGGAATCAATGGCAAATTCAAGGATCCAGTTATTTTTGAAGTATCTTGACAAACTAGGGAGGGTGCCAGAGGACTGAGGAAGAGCAAACACAGTGCTGGTCTTTTGTGGTGGGAGCAGGGAGGCAGCAGTGGTCTTGGCAAATATCACCCTTTCAGAGTAACTTCTCTTCCTGGCAATGTGAAAGAATAAACAGAAATGGGGGGGGAAAGTAAGAATACAAAGGACAAGAGATCTGTAAGCAATAGGCAGCAGTATATATTTATAGAGAATAAATCACATTGAAATAAATCTGATTACTTTCTTTTGATTTGATTTACAAAATTAGTGAAGGGAATACCTCAAACATAATATAGATATGGACTCTGGCAAGACCTTTGATATGCTGCATTATAAAACATTACATGAAAAACCAGCTAGTATTGGCTTGAATGTCAGTGCAGCTATGTCGGTAAAGAAAAGCCCAAGCACCCTTCTGAAAACAAAAAACCCAAATAAACCCCAAACTCAAAAAAACCATTCCCAACTCCCACCCAAAACCAAACAAAAACAAACGAAGAAAACCCCCAAACAAACCAACAACAAAAAGCCCAAAAAACACCCAAACAAAAAATCCCAGCAAAAAAAAACCCCTCGAAAACAAAACAACAACAACAACAAAAAGAAGAACTCAAAACCCCCTGAAGACGCATCATGAAAGATGAGAAATAAAACGGAATGTTACACAAAACTGGATGATGGCAGGTTCACACCTATCTTTATTCTGATGGCTGCTGGTGATGTGTAAATTGGCACGATGGGAAAAGAGATGCAAGCCTTAAGGAGGGGGGAGTAGCACGGCGAAGTTTAATTTAGGATGCACGCAACTAGCGTGGCAGCAACGAAATGGAGGAGTCTGAGTACCAAGTTTATTTGTGGTCCATTAAAAATAAAATACGATAACCAAGCAGCTAAAGGTTAGGTATATGGCGAGGGCTGCCCCGCTGGCAGGTGAGGGACCCGTAATGGCTCCACTGGTGGCAGCAGGCACAGCATAAACACGCAGAGAAGCGCAGAGCTCGGCAGCGGGCCGCGCTCGGAGGCGGGCCGGGCGGCGGGGGAGGCCGGGCNAAGTGGCCCGGGGAGGCCGGAAGCGGCGCTGAGGAGGGGCAGGCGGAGCGGGGCGCTGGCCGGTGAGCGGGGTCGGGGGAAGGCCCGGCAGGAGGCTGCGCGTCCAGGACGGTGAGGGCAGTTCTGCCGGCTTTTCCCGGTGAAGCTGGGGGGTGTCGGGCAGAAGCAGCGGCGTCTCCCCAGAAGAGGGAGTCAGTGCGGCCGGGTCGCTGAGGACTAAGGGAGGCGGCCTACGGCAGCGAGTAGTTCACCGGACTGGGGGGTGCAGGTGTTTCTGAGACCGGTGGGGAGAGAAATCCCACGCCTGCAAGGCACGGGTGGGGAGAGGGGTGTTGTGAGGTGAGGAATTTGGCCAGGACTTCGGGATTGGCACACTGACAGCCGTGAGGTGTAGGGGTGGTATTTTTCGGCAGTAGGAGTTGGGGCTTGGTTTCCTACACCCTGTTCTAAGGAGCCCAGGGTTCCGCGCGCCTTGCTTTGCTGCTGAAGTGATGCTGGCTTGCAAACTACCTGTTTTACCATCTGTTTTACTCCCAGCTTTGGTGCTTGTCTACTTTTTAGAAGACTCAATCTGTTTATCAAGCAGGCTGACCCTTCTCTGTGGCTTTACTGATGCTGGGTAGCAAAAACTAGTTGCAAGCTTCCATACCGTTTGGGATGTGTAATTGAGCATGCTACTTCAACACAAACGATGAACCTTAAGGCCTTTTCAGACACAGAGCACTCAACCCAACGGCTGCAGTAGAGAGAGATCTTTGCCACCATGGCTAGAAGAGGGATTTAACTCTTGCAAAAAGAAGAAGTGAGTGTTAGCCCAGGAAGTGTCAGTTGTCCTGCATTGGGTCCTCCCAGGTAACTACAAAGTAAGTGTCTAACTCCGTTAATGTTACAAAGGCTATAGCATACTACAGTCCAGTGATGTGTTGGTAGCAGTATTTATGTCTAGTGCTAATTGTTTGTTGTCATTTTTAGTAGGCATTGCCAATGGATGAACTGGTGCACGACTTGGCCTCAGCTTTAGAGCAGACTTCAGAGCAAAACAAATTGGATGAGCTATGGGAAGAGATGGCCCTGAGCCCACGGCAGCAGCGGCGTCAGCTTCGCAAGAGACGGGGACGTAAACGACGCTCAGACTTCACACATCAGGCAGAACATGCCTGCTGCTACAGCGAGGCCTCAGAGTCGAGCTTGGACGAAGCTGTCAAGGATTGCCGTGAGGTGCTGACAGCTAATTTCAGTGACTCTGATGACATGGCAGTCGTCAAACGACATCCAGCTCTTAGTGCCACCCTGAGGAGCAAGCAACACTTGTGGCATGAGTCAGACTCCTTTACAGAGAATGCGCCCTGTCGACCTCTCAGGCGCCGACGGAAAGTCAAACGTGTGACATCAGAGGTGGCTGCCAGTCTCCAGCAAAAGCTCAGGGTGTCAGAGTGGAACTATGAGAGGGGCTGCAGGTTCAAGTCAGTCAAGAAACAGCGTCTTTCACGCTGGAAAGAGAATGCCCCTTGGACATCATCCAGTCATGGCCTTTGTGAATCAGGAGAGAACAGGCCCTTCCTCAGCAACGGGGGAAGGAAGGAACGGATGGAGTGTGAAGCTGATGATCAGAAGCAGGGCTCAGATGAAAACATGTCGGAATGGTGAGATCTCGGTTTCTTCCCCGTGCTAGACAGATGGCCACCTTGCTTGCAGCTGCTTGTAAATGCTGTACTTTGCTTTTTGAAAATTATTTTAAATTTTTTATTATTATTTTAAAATTATTTAGTGCTGCTCTCTTTTTGAAGATAAGAAATATCTTAGCTGCTTCTAAACTCTAGATTTTTTCCAAGTGTTCCCTGTCAGTACTGTATGATGACCCAGAATGCTCCCTTGAAAAGTTGGCAAGCTGGTAGGTTTCTGGCTCCTGTTACACAAGGAGTCCTCTGAAATGTCTGTGGCCTCGCAGCTACAACGTGGCATGCTTGTGGCCTATGGTTTGGGGAGTAAACCCACAGCTGGCACTTGTATTGCGTGATTGATACGAACTGATCTCAGTTTCTTGTTTTCGGCATTTACTATAAGTAGTAGTAGGTAACAGATCAGATCTCCCATCATTATTTCTCACCCTCTGTGCAGGTACTGTGTGAACCTCAGTCTAACCTTGCTTGCAGTTCTGCATTTCTGCTCTTGATCAGATCATCAAAGCCTAGCTATGGGGAGAATGTGGTGAGATGATGAAGTTGAGGAGAACTTATGTCACTTACAGGATAAGCCTGTGCAAGCAGTGCAGTCTGATGTCTTGATGTCCAGTTTTGGAGAACTTAGATGAATTTGTGGCAGAATCACATAGAAGGGATTAAAACGAGACATGTAAATGTTATGGTCTAAATTTGTGTTGCCCTCGGGAATTTTTTCCCAAAGTGTGATTTTTATTCTCTCTGTCGAAGGTTTGGGATCATAAAACTGCTTCTGTCCGAAGAGATTTTTCAGGTTAGAAAAGAGGCAACTACTAAGAATCAAATGGAGAAAATTTCTTAATGAATGGCATACAAAAAGCAAATGTGATTGCTGATTTTCTAATTATCATTGTGTAAGAACAGCAGACATTGAGGAGACTTTTAAAACCAACAATCAAAAAGTGTTCTTTTTCATGAAACATTAGGTCTGGCACTCTACTGCAGGACATTTTAGAGGTCAAAATTGAAATATGTTCAAAAGGGAGATGTGGAGCATAGATATATCAGGGGCTGTTAAACATTGCAGCCCAGATGAAAGATCCCGCTCAGAAAGTCCTTAAATTGCTGACTTCTAAAAGCTAGAGGAACATACAGAGAAGTCTGCATTTGTCATGTTCTCGTGTTCTTTTCTCAAGCACTGTAATAGTCACTGTGAGAGGGGAGTGGATTTGGAAAGTCTGACTCTTTGATACAGTATGATTGTTCATATGTTGAGGTTCAGTTAAGTGTTGTGACAGTCTAGCCCCTGCAGTTTGTCAGAGTGTACAGGTGGCACTTCATTATTACTGCTTTGTGGATAATAGCTGGAATTGCAAACTTGTCAGTGCTACTTTCTGGGACACTGTGAAAAGCTTAGGTTATAGTAAGTCCTTCCTTCCTGAAGTGGTCCAGGGAACCACTATTGCATTGTTACTGGGTCAGATGTGATTTGTAGCATGTAACTTTTACAGTGTGGTCATTTTTTTCTTTTAAGAGTGGCTGTTGCTAAAAAGTGGGTGTGAAGAGGGGCTTTACAAGAAACTTGTGGATGGAAACTTTGTTACTAGTTGTTAAAGTAGTTTTATCTTCTGGGAGCTGTTTGCTAGTAGTCCAGGAAAAGAAGTGTGCTAAGCAGCTCCTGAATAGTGCATGTCAGTGGTGATGGACTGAGAAGTACCCTTACTAGATGTGGCAGGGATAGACAGTGTTCCTTGAGTTGGTTTTTTTTTTTAACTCCAGTCAGAGTCTGCTCTGTCATGTTAAACTTGAACTTAAACCAGCAGGCTTTCATCCAGCCTTTATTTGTGCCAGCCTTGGAAAGAGTAAATAAAGAGCTGTGTCTAGACTGCTACTTGAGGACCATGCTGGGAGATGGCTTTGTTCTGTCTCAGTTGTCCCTTGCTCTCAGACTAATTATTGTGCATGTGTATGCATCAAATGACACTTACCATCTGCTGCCAAATCCTTGGGATTCTCTCTGGAAAGCTAGTGCTTGGAATATTTGACCTCTCCAACACCACATGTGTGATCTGTGCTGTGACTCACTAGGGAGGGCCACAGTTGGAGGGAGGAATACATACAGCCCTCTTCACTGCGGAGTATCCCTCACAGCAGTGCAGGATCATGCTTTGGTCTCTGCTGCTCTAAATATAACATTTGCTGCTAGCGGCACAGTGAAACTGGCTGTGGTTGCCTCACTCCCACTGTGCTCTAGCTGTTTTTTCTGGTACAGTAAGAGAAGTACTTTTCACAGATGTATGACAAGGGCATATCCTGAGGAAGGGAGAAGAAAATTGGATGCCTGAGAGAGCAAATGGTGTGGTTGTCATCACAAGCTGATGGGACAAAAGGTGACTGATGCTGCTTCTGGGACTTGGAAGCAATCTGTGGTGGTCTGGTGATTTACAAAACTTTCATACTGAACTGGTTCCACTACTGTTTACTCCTCTAACAGTAGGGAATGTGACAAAATGAAATGGGTTTTCAGGCAAACTAAGTTGTGTATTCAGAATGGATTTTTTTAAACCTTATTTTTCCACCCCTACACTGACAATTTCTTTGGTTTGTTATGCAGGAATGAATCTGTAAATGCAGAAATATCCAGTATTTTATCTGCTTTCTAGAAGGCTTCTTATCCTAAGTCAGGTCAAAGACCTGTTTATTCAGTTGATAAACTCCCATTAACTGAGAAAGTCTTGGATATGGGTTCTTAATGAGGAAATGGTTTTTTTTCTAGCTTGCTTGTGGGATTATGGCCAGTCCTTTGCTGGAGAAGATGAGCTGCAATATTGTGATTCAAGTGTGCATGCAATGAAATCTTTGAAATTGTTTACCAAACATGGCAAAAGGTGAACATATACTGAGTGAAGGATGGATGTGCAGGAACATGATAAGGAAATTATGATGGTTCTGAATTGGGTAATGACATGACCCAATGCCTGATGTATAAGTAATTGTGGAAACAACAAAAGAAACAAGTGGTTTTAGTTTAAGTGGTTTAAGCAGTCATTTGTATATTTGTACAAAGGTGACAATTAGCTGCTAAGACTGTTAGAAGTAACATGCCTTTCTGTTCCTAAATGTTTTGAGATTCCCTGCAGCCATAAATAAACAAAGGCAAATTATATATTGAGTGCTGAAGTTTTTTCTCTTGTTGATCTAAGCTGAGTACTTCCAGAATGGTCTGGGTTTGGGCAGAACAAACTATAGTACAGGAGCTCTCTAAAAAGCCCTTTGAGTACTGTATTTACTTGTGAAAGATATGCAGTTGGTCTCATATGTTTTCAAGTAGCAAAACTCTTACTGTAACTTTTTCAAACCTGGGATTCTACTGCCCCACCAATGCTGTGAGATTTCATTGGCTTAATGCTAATGTATTTGTTGTGCTTCAACCTGAATAGGCAGCTCGGCTCCATAAAGCCACCTGCTCACTTCCCTGCGGGGATGAGGGAGGAAAACGGAAGAGTAAAAGTGAGAAAACTCTCAACTTTACCTTAAGTTGGTTTAGTAGCTAAAGCAAAAGCTGTGTGTACAAACAAAGCAAAATAAGGAATTCACTACATCCTATCGGCAGACAGTTGTTCAGCCATCTCCAGGAGTGCAGAAGTCCATCATTTGTAACATTATTTGGGAACACAGACACCACAACTCCAAATGTCCCTGGCTTCATTCTTCTTTTTCCCAGCTTTTATTGCTAAGCATGACATTATATGATGTAGAATATCACTGTGGTTAGTCAGGGTCAGTTGTCCAGCCTGTGTACCCTCACATCTTCTTGTGCACCCCAGCCTGTTCACTGGCAGGGCAGTGTGAGACAGCCTTGGCACTGTGTAAGCACTGCTCAGCAATAACTCAAATATCCCTATGTTATCAACACTGGTCACAAATCCAAAATATAGAATCAAAGTGCTACTGTGAGAAAAATTTAACTTTGTGCCAGCCAAAACCAGTACAATGTTCTGGCCCGAGAGTGTGATCATTGCTCATCCTGAATGTGCAGTCAAGTTCCTTTACCCTTTGGAAGGGAGCTCCTTTGATGACAGTCTGCAATTGTATTCATGAGTTGGCTAAGCTGATGAATTGGAGGCCAGTCTCTCCATAAAAGAAAAAAATTCCTGTCTCTTGGAAGGCAAGTGACAAAGACAGAGTGTTCTGCTTCCCCTCCTTCTCCAGCCCAGCCTGACCTTCTGCAGCCCCTTGGTGCCTCTTGTTTTCTTATTTTTATAGAAAATCAATATCCTTCCTGACACAAACAATAGCTCAGGCAAAAGAATAAATGGGGGAAACCTGAGATCTCTGTCCATCACCTCTCAGTTTAACTCCCCCAAACTATTTAATTATAAGCATGCTTTGCTCCAGGTGTTTGCAACAGTGAAATTGCTAAATGAGGACCATTTTAACTAAAGATTGGGTGATCAATAACACTCTATAGCAGTAGCTTGTCGGATCAATAGCATTCATTATTTCATGGTTAAGGTAAGTAGCCTCCTTTGCAAGTGGAGGTCATTAATCAGTGCTTACTGGACCTGCAGAAAGGCCTGCATAGGAGTCTAGTTTGTGTTCAGCCCTGCAGTGTAGAAGGGGTAGTGAAGAGCGTGAAATCCCTGAAAGTTTTTACTGTAAAGCACTGGCAGTGATGCTTACCTATAAGGAACTAAAGAGCTTTCAGTGCAACAGGATGCTTAAAGGACTGTTCATATGACCTGGATTCTTGTCAATGCTTTTTCCTTTCTCAGGCACTTTTCCTCTGAGGATGCTAAAACCCTTACAAAGCAGTCACTTGGTCCTTGCATCTGCAGCTTGTGAGGATTTTTTATCCAAGCTATCAAAAGGGAAAGCAGGCATGCTAAGAGATTGGCCCAGGGTCATACAGTGGGTTGGTAGGAGAGCTTGGGATGAAAGAATTACTTCATGGTTCTCAGTCCTTGGCCTTAATTGCTGTGTTGTATATGTGGGAGGATGAATGCATGGCCAAGCTTTGTAATGGATTGATTTGGAATTTGATATTAACTTACATGCTGAAAGGTGAGAATGCTGTACAGATTGTTCATCCTTTAAGTATAAATGGCCTTTATACAATGAAGATGCAGAGCTTTAGGTATGCAGCATGATGAGTTGACTTGGCTGTACTTTAAGAGTGCATTTTCTAAGAACAGCAATCTGCTCACAAAATAGAGTTTTATTCTGTGCCTGCAGTTCTTTGGAGTGACATATTTTGTGGTCCCTCATCATTCAGCCTTGTAAATCAAGGGGTTTCCACTTGATGCTGGTCTCTAGTATGATCCGGTTTCCCTGGAGAAGAGGCAACCAGACATACTTTCAAACAGCCTTCCCTGACTGGAGACTGATTCTAGTGCTGACTTAGACCTGCTATTCACATCTAAGTTCTTAGTGCTCACGGAGTAGGCAGTAGTTTCTGCTTGTCCTAATATCTCTCAGCTAAATCAGACAAAGTATTGCCTGAAGTGTCCAAGGAATGATTTCAAGTCAGCATTAAAGCTTTCAGATGCTTGGGACTGACATTAGAATGTATTTCTGCTACAGATATTCATCTAGCTTTGCAGTCAATTAATGGCTTTCTACACATTAATTTCTAGCTTTATTCTTTTGTTCAAGAATGAAATCTCCTCTAACTGCTTCAGCAAATGCAAAGCATGCTGTGACAAGGTTGTTTTCAGCAGCAAGTCATGCTGTGCTAAGGTATTTAGCTGGAGAGTTGTAGATGTCACAACTGCTCTTTACTCCATGTAAAATAAAAGTTGGGGGGTAGGGGGNTCTGAAATAGAAAACTTAAGGAGGTTTTCAGTAGCTGTTAAGTGACTGAAGGACAGAGTTTTTAACTGCGCTTAATTTCCTGGTGAGTATTCCAGATGATACCATAGTTAGCTTATTAATTCTAGTACCCCAGGCAAATGCAATTTATTAATTACTTCTTGATAACTTAGAACTAAACTAGATACAGGATTCTACTCTTTTTCAAGTGATGCAGCATTGATAAGTTTTAACGGAAAGCAGTTATGTTCTGTTCTAGAACCAGTCATGTATCTGAAATTCAATTTTTGTGAGACATGTAAAGCATTCTGGTCTTGGAGAAGCTATTAAAATGTAGTAGACTGGTTTTTGTATTGTGCCTGTTGCAATTGTAACCATGTTTTTTTTCTCTGTTTTTGTTCCAGTGAAACCAGCAGTGTTTGCAGCAGCAGTGATACTGGCCTGTTCACCAATGATGAAGGCCGCCAAGGTAACAAATGTCCTGTGATTTTCCTCATGTGCTGCTAGGGAATTTCATAATTTCTTTAAAAAATGCAAAGAAAGATCTGTGTTTGAAGAGAGACAGAGAGGGATTTGTGTGAGGAAAAAAACAGTGGCAGGGAGTGGCTAGAAGTTAAGAAATGAGGTGAGGGCTACAAATATATGATTTTCATAACACTGCATTTTTCCTGATGAAATACTTTGTATATCAGACCCATAATATTTGCTGTATAAGAAGCTATTTTTGTAGAAAGGCACAGAAATACAAGAGGAATTTGAGAGCTTTACATAATGAAAAAGCACAGCTTATGATTGTTTCTGTAGGTGTTTTATGTGCTGTCTGCATACCATTAGTGCCTGAATCTGTTAGTTGTTTTCTCTATAAGCAGGAAGAGAAGATGGGAAAAAATGACTTTAGACTGACAAGTCACCTAATAGACTGTGCTAAGAAGATGATGGTAACATGCGATAGGTTTTATTTCTTTAAATATGTGTTCCTCCCTTGCTCTTGTGTGTATTAGTTGAATGTGGTATTTTCAATGTCTGTGGTAGAAATGGTATCTTAGGAGTTTTGAGTGTGAAGTGCAATCTGGTTTTATTTGTCAGCCACAGCACATTGTTCAGTTGATGGGGGATATGGCAGAAGTAAGTGTGAAATAGGTTGTAGTAGGCACATAGGCATTGAGGACTATTACATTAGGAGCATGTGGAATGTGACCCTAGAGACCTGCAATTCTGTGCACTCTGATTCTGTCACATTTTACAAGCTAAGATTTGGATGAGGTCTCTTCTGGGAATATATGAGTGCTAAAGGAAGTAGCACCAGTAGCTCAATAGGATATGCTGCTTCCACTAGCTTGTTAATGGCCCAGGTACCTGTGTGAAGCAGCACAATGATAGCAGACATGCTTATGTGTTTCTTGATAGTATTTTAGGCTGTAGGTCCAATCTGTGATCTTAGGGGAATATAAAACTTTCCTTAAGAGTAGGGATTTCAAATATCAGCTTTGACCATTGCTGAAAAATAACTGTTTCCAGACTCTGGTTCTTCAAAGGTAACAGAAAAGTAGAATCTTTTGCCCTCTTTTTTACTGATGATTGTTCAGGGGGAACTGAAATTAGGGAGCACTTGTATATCAGATGGTGAAGCAGAGTGGTGACTGAAATGTTTTACTTCATCACCTGAGGCAAGATTGATGGAAACTGGGTAGTGTATATACATACTTTTCTATATGCTTGCTCTATATACTTGCCCTGATTTTCTACCCTGTTTTAGACATTAATTTTTGGCTCCTGTTAGAAGTAGGATGCTCACTATACAGGAACATGTAGAAATATGACTTAGATAAATTAATAAAGTCCAATTACAGCCTTCCCTGTCTGGTAAGAGAAGAGGTTTGACATCCTTGTCATCAGGTCTCTCTCTGTTCAAACAGTTTATACTTGTGATAGCTTTCAGGCCAAGATGATTTAGCTTACAGTTACATTAAATTGGTTAAAAATATTGTTGCACTTTCAGAATAAATAAAAAATATCTCATTTTCCTTTTTTTTTCTTGACAATTCTTAGTCATAAAGTAAATAAAAAAAACCAACAGCTTTCCATGTTAATGAGATGGAGAGAGCACAAAAAAGTTTTTTTTGGTCACAGATCATCACCTTATAGATAGTTTTCCAGCACAATTCTAGGCTGAACAATGGGAAATTTAAGCTGGCAGCATTCTTAAATAAATGCAGTTTTTCCCCCTCCTTCTTGTTGCATCATGTAATATTTGTGCTGTTGCTAATTAAACAAATTGTCTTCGCAACTGCACATATCAGCACACTTCTATGAGCAGAGAATGATCCTAGTTCATAACTTGATTGTAAGGTGAGGTTTTTTTGGTTTTATATTTGTTAAATGCATTGGGATCTCTCACAGTGAAAATTACTGCATATTAGCATATGATGCTGATCATTAAAGTTTGTCTTGTGAAAATAGTGATTTGAGGTATGACAGGGCACTATACTCACAGACCTAAATTTATAGGAGTAGTTTTGCACAAATTATGATCTCTTAGAAGAACTATCCAATATTACTTAGTTTTAATTTACTATGGAGATGGGACTTTTATATTTTAAGATATAACTGGTAGGTCAGCTTGATACGTGACAGAAAAAACAACGTCAGAGCTTTGGGGTGAAGTCTTTTGGCTGTCCTGCCTGTTGCTGATCAGAGTTGGTTTTGTGCGTTGCTTCTTCTGTTATGTGCAAGATTGCAGCATTCTAACTATGATGAGTTTCTTTACTTTCTTGTATTCTTGGTTTTTTTTTTTCTTTTTTTTTTTCTTTTTTTTCCCCTTTATATTTCCCAGCAAGATGTGTGAGTAGGCATAATGGACTTTGGTCAGGAATAATGTAACTCAGTGAGGAAAGTAGAGTAAGTGGGGATGCTTGAGTTGAGACTTAATGGTAGGCAAATGAGAATTTTCCCTAAGGTAGATGTGTTAGTTTTTTAAGGCAAGATGAAGCACCTTGCAATTACATGGACTGTTTGTGTGTTGGGCTACTGAAATGCAATATGTGTCAGATTCTTTTTTTTCATATGCTGCTCATGTGCTACTGCTCTCGGGAATTTCTGGCCAGACAGATTTACTGTGAACAGTGTCTGATGCAGTTCAGTTTTAGACTGCAACTGCATTAACTACAGCAACCCAGCTCCATGGAGACTTTGGTCATGACTTCTGTTGCTGCTGCTTTAGTTTTG
>VZTT01009542.1:146663-157186 GCA_013400855.1 Buphagus erythrorhynchus
TTCTTTTCACTCTATTTCCATTTAACTGGAGGATTTTCATGTCTTCCTTTGCTAAAGCCTGGCTAATATTCCGGTTGGGAATATAACTGAATTCTTCTGACAGGCATGCAATGAACAGCAGCTATCAACCTAGTGTCACATGCAGTTGACTGGGGCCTAATATTCCCATTTTGATGAAACCTAATTCTCTGGAGTGAAAAATAAATTCCCCTTGGCTTCAGAATTTTTTTTTTTTTACTTGCTATTTCAAATCTCTGTACTCAGCAGATCTGGCAAACAGTAGGAGTCTTTCTGGCACAGATACAGTGTGATTCAGTGTGGAAATTGGGAATATAATATATAGGATCACATCTTCTTTGCTTAGAGTGCTTACATGGAAAACAAGAAGAGAATGCATTCACTTGCATTTGCCACATGCAGACTTTTAGGAATGGAATTGCCACATCATTAAAATGCTTACTTGGGGAACAGACTGCTGCTGTTGAAGATCTATGAGAGTTGGATGATTGAAGAAGTGAGCTCACCTATTAGAGATTTTGGAATCTGAAAATGTGCTCTAGAAGCCTTCCCAAGAGGCTCTGCAGGGCATAGGAGACTGCTGTGCATCAGGAATATCTACACTGGGATGTGACAGCAAGAACCACTTGTGTGTGTGGGAGCTTTACATGCAGATGGGATGAGTAACTTGTATTGATTTACACGTGTTATGTGCAGATTAGACTGGTGCCCAGCTGGCTCTGTAGTCAAAGAGGAGAAAGAATTCTGCTTTTACTATTAATTTTGTGAAGCCACCATCAACAGCCTCAGGTAACACCTCAGGGCTTAGAGCAAGAGCCTTTCATTTGGTTTGTGTTTGCTCTGAATAGAGCATAACAACAGCAACAGCTGGCTTGTGTGGAGTTTTAGTAGTAGTATCTTTGTTAAAAGGCTGTCTCTATTAACATTCACTTTAACGTGAAGATAATAACATCCCTTGTTTTTATAGTAGTAGACTAATGACTGCCTCTCACTTTCACTGTATAATCCACATGCTTTGCTTCTGAGGATAGGGTTAGAATAAAAGTGTAAGCAGACAAGCTGCATGATGTGAGATGGCAGCGAGAGGCATACACGCCACAAGTGTGCAATGTGCCTCTTGTCTCCAAGAAGGCCACAGGTTGTCACATTTGACATACAGCTCTGTATGGCCTTTTCAGAGACCTTTGTTGCGAGATTAAGCTGGTTTTTACCCTGAATTTTAAGTCTTAAATTTTAAAAGGACTTCATGCTACAATTTAGACTTCACAGATAGTGAAGGGTCTTGGTGCTATTCAGTAAGATTCTTTGTGAGCTGGTGTCTTCTTGTGCTCTGTATTGTCTCCCACAGATTATATTGCCAATCCTAATTTTCTGTTGAAATACTATGGTAGATGTAAAATAGTGGCAAGCTCCAGTGCATGGTCATCTCAAACTGTAGAAGTGCAATGGGAGTCCTGTATATGCAAGTACTGGTCATTAAAAAACATGTAAAAAAAGTCATAGAATAAATATGTGGAAAAGAAATGAAAGGAAGCATTACTTCTGACACATCAGAGACTACCATGAATTTCATCTTTCTGCATAGCAAAGCCTGTTTTTTCTCCAGCATGACCTGCATACAGAACTGAGTACCATAAGTACTATGTTAAAAACAAAAACAAAAGACAAAAAGTATTTCCTGAATAATTCCTTTAGTTTGTGATTACAAAAAATATTATCACTGTCAAAAAGACACTATAGACTTTTCATATTGTTGAAAGGCATTTTTCCTATACGTGTGTAATTTTTCATTCACTGACTCCTGGCAGTGACTGCTGTGTGAGTTGAATATATTGCAGCCAACAAAATAGCCACGTTTTTGATCCTGATATGTTTCTCTAAGTGTGTTCTCCTTTTTCTCTTCCAGGGTTAGAATTTCAGTCATCTCTAGATTATAAACTACATTTTCGTGTTAGTCTCTGGTCACCTGGCTGATCCACCTGTGACTAAGCACTGCAACTTTGTTTTTAATTCCGATAAACCTGTCATAGTCCAAAAGAAACCAGGGAATTATCTTCTCATTACTGTTTAGGCATCATTGAAGAAAGCATGGAGGCCTAGCAGAAGAGATTGAAGGCTAGTTAGGACAGTGTAAGTCTTATTCTAGTTTGTAAGTTTAGGCCTAGATCATTCATCTCACAAAGTTCTGGTCTCAAACTTCTTCACAGAGAGGACTGTGACAATGCACAAATACGCATTTTCTGTCAGCCTTTCCTGTTCTAGTCTACTTTAGAGTAATTTTTAACTGTTCAGAAGAGCTGTTAAAATTCAGCTTTGGAAGGAGAACTAATTTATCATTGCAACTTGTGATATTTTCACATTTTATAATTCAGCCTATCCACTGCTATGGTTAGGTGCTGTGCGTATCCATGACTTGATTTTCCTAATCGTGATGGTGTTTGTANAGGGATATATATATATATATATATATATCCCTAATATCCCTAATTATCTTGCTGATATAGACCTTTTTGCCTTTTTGCAAGCTAAGTGATTAGAAATTTACATTGAAAAGTGTGATATCTACCAAAAATCTGCATATTTCATAAGTTATACCTCAGACATTCTTTCTGTCCATGCTTTAATGAGGACTGTCATCCATGAATGTAGTCTTCTGCTCTTCTCTCTCCCAAGGTACTTACCACCTGGAGATTCCCTGCATTTAGATTTATGATGCCTGTAAAGTGCACCAGCCACTTGAAATGACACTTTTACCACTGGGTCAGTCAGAGCCAGTGAGTAATCAATAAATTCCTGATTTACTAACTAAAGTGTGGGTGATCAATAAGGGATAAACCTGAATGAAAAACATGCTACAGAGACAATTTATGACCTCTGGGCCTTTGTATCTTAGAGGCAGGGCTACTAGATACAGCATTCTTGCTAGCTGTCTTCAACTGAAGCATGATTTGCCTTTACTTTCACTACAAGAAGGGATTTTGAGATTCTTTTCTTTTCATTTTTCTTTTTACCTTTTGTGTAATCATCAGGTAAGGTGTATGTTTGAGTATGTAGCTGAGAGCCAGGAGCTCTTATGCAAAATCTAGCTGTGATATTTGTGAGCTGGGAAAAATTGCATAAAGTCTCTTGGAAATGATAGTACATACTTCTTTCCTAGTCCATAATGATTCTCCACCAAGGATCAGCTGGTTAGCGTTGGTGTAAATTCATAAGATTAAAAAGGGAACATTTAAAAATTATTTCTGTTGTTATTTTTATATTATTTAAAATTAATTGCATTATTATATACAATTATGTAGTCTTGCAGTTAGTAATCTAATACTGTGTCACTGATGCAAAAGGAAAAACTGTTTCTTCAGGTTATGTGTGTTTAGATGTTTCAGAATACATGGTTACAGCTTTGTTAAAACACTGTATAGCCACTATTATAGTCATGTACAAAAGCAGTTTTTAGCATCCACAAAGTTACTTGGAGGTGAGTCTGAATGTGCATTTTGTAGGTGTGCCAGTCTTTTTGAAAGCTCTTCATTTCCAGGGATGGTTTCTCTAACCACCTTCCTGGGCAGTTCATTCCAATGTTTGACAACCCTTTCCTTGAAGAAAGTCCTCCTGCTATCTGACCTGAACCTCCCCTGGCGCAGCATGAGACTGTGTCTTCTCATTCTTCTGCCAGCTGACTGGGAGAAGAGACTGACCCCCACCTGGCTACACCCTCCTTTCAGGTCGTTGTAGACAGCAATAAGGTGTTCCCTGAGTTTCCTTTCCTCCAGGCTAAACAACCCCAGCTCCCTCAGCTGCTCCTCATAGGGCTTATGCTCCAGACCCTTCACCAGCTCCGTTGCCCTTCTCTGGATATGCTCCAGCACCTCAGTAGTGAAGGGCCCACAACAGAACATGGAACTCGAGGTGCAGCTTCACCAAGTACAGGGGAACGATCCCTTCCCAGGTTCAGCTGGCCACAATATTCTTGATCCAGGCCATGATCCCACTGGCCTTGGCCACCAGGGCACACGCTGGCTCATGTTCAGCCGCTGTTGATCAGCACCCCCACGCCCTTTTCCTCTGGGCTGCTTTCACACCACCCTTCCCCCAGCAGTGATGAATGGGGTTGTTGTGGCCAAAGTGAAGGACCTAGCACTTGGTCTTGGTGAGTTTAAGTTAAAGTGCACTTGATCCCCTCATGAGACTTCTTTGTCTGGTTGTATTAGTATGTGCTCCCAGATTTGAAAAACTGGCTGTCTGTGAAACATAGCACAATTTAGAAATTTTTGAAACTGTTCTTCAATGTCAGATTTAGAGGACAGATCTTAGAGATTTCTTGTAGAACTTTTGAATTTTAGATGAGAAGATGGAACAGTAGGTATTTCCTTTATTTTGTGGTTGCACTTTTTTTTCAGGTGAGTAGAAAGACCCAGCAACATTCAAACAATTTATAGACTGGACTAGTATAGGAATTTCTTTGTGGTTCCTACACTGTTCCGTATAGATATAATAGCACAATTTGGTTTTGCATAAATACAGCATCTAAAATGATATATATTGTAAATACATGGATTTGTTTTTTTTAATAGATTTTTGTCATCGAAATAAAAACCTATGAAGTTTTCCTTTTGTTATATTTCAAACATTTTAGTAGGAATAAAAAAAATTTTAAAAAATCAAAATAAGCTTTCAAGACACTGAAGCATTTCAGCACTTAATCATCAAAACATATATGGTTCCAAATTTTACAACATGTAAGCTCCTCCCAGACTTTAACTGATTTTATTTTCATTGTAGTTTTGCATTTTGCACATCACATCTGATGATAAGTGTGACCAAGGAACTTACCAAAGGAAGTCTGATATATTGGACAAAGAAAGGATTTGAACCCAATGTCATTGCTAAATTATGCATTTATATTCATTATGGATGTTATTTGAGGAAGTTCTCTGGTCTGCTGCAAAGACTGTTATTTCTGAATTAAACTTCTGTGCTTCCTACAGGTATATGACTTGGAGAAGTTCTCAGCTCAAGTCAGTTCCAACAATACAGGTTTCTTCTTAATTGGCACATGGCTACTTCTTAATTGGCAAATGATTAAACTGAAACATCCATCAGTAGACTTCAGACTTAAGAGTTGATATTAACAACAGATTATACCTTTCAGTCAGTTTAGAGGTGCAACAAAATTGCCATTAGTCAGATTCAGCTGTTTGTACGCCACTTTGATAAGGAAATAACAATTTTAAAAACACATGAGACAGTTTTGAATTCCTAACTTTACGACTGTAGTGAAACAATATGCATGGGCATTTGGCATTATAAGTACATTCTAAGATGACTCTACCGTACCAAATAGATTGCAAAATAATTTCTGACTAAGGAGCGAATATCACAGTTTATATAAAGGGCAATCTTGCAGACATTTGTTATTCTAGCATAGAAGTAATGGTAGGATGTCATATCACTGCTTGATCACATCTTTATTTATGCAAGGAGTTAGTTTGGATTTAATACAAAATCAAATCCTTTAAAGGCTAAGAAATAATTACTGAACAGTTTATGTGTGAGCTTTTAAAGGAAATGGAAGCATAATTTATATTGACAAAGAATTTGAGCAAAACTCCCTAAGAAACTTTTGGGTTGTGTTGCTTGCTAGTTAAGAAGCTGATGGGAAGGTAGGAGCTGGAGATGGCTGTTCAGTCTTACAGAAATGGGATATTGGAACAGAGTTTAATTTATTTTATTTTCTCCATAGGCAGGCAAATGTCCACCTGGGACCGCCATGTTCAAGGGACATCAAGAGGAAACGAAAGCCAGCTGCAGCCTCCATGTCTAGCCCAACATCAGGTAACCTGCCAGCATTTTTACAGACTTGTCCCTTTTGAGCAAAGCACCATAGGCAAAAATAGTGTTACTTTGGTTTGAAACTAATGAAATGTGTGAGAGAGCAAGCATACAATGTGTTTTTGCATGGCATCAAAAGCTGCCTACTAAAAAAATTTTTTGGCAATGTAGCAATGTTAAGTTAATATAATTTGCAGTGCTTCACCTTATTGTGAATAGTGATCTGCTTCTTCATAAGGTGTTATTTCCACTGTCCTAAATTAGGTAGTTCATGATAATAGGCAGTTGATCAGTATGCACAGTGTGTTCCTTCAGTGTTGGGCTCACATTAGCTGTGACTCTGATGCCCTTTATCAGGGTATTTGTAGACAATTTTACAGGAGCAAAAATCTGGCAATTCTTGTATCATCTCTGGGTGAAACCACTTATTCCCTGGGAGTTGTCTTATTCTTCTGGATGAAAATAGTGTTTTCTTCTTAAGGGGATGTAGTAATTAAAATGCTGGTCAATTTTCATGTAGCTGTTTTCTGAAAAGTCACTGATTAGTCATCAGAATATGAAAAAGCTTTAATCTGGTGAATGTGGTGGGTTTTAGGATGCTTCTTTCTGTCCTTTCACATTACCTTATCTTGCGGCTATCCACTGACATATATTCTTCCAACTAGTTTATTAAATAACTATTCTTGTAATCCAGTAACAAGGTAGTGGGTAAGATG
The DNA here is from genome assembly GCA_013400855.1 of Buphagus erythrorhynchus. NCBI lineage: Eukaryota > Metazoa > Chordata > Aves > Passeriformes > Sturnidae > Buphagus > Buphagus erythrorhynchus. The sequence goes on from VZTT01009542.1 coordinate 153,227, forward strand.
ATGGAAAAAATGGAGATGTGAAAACAGTGGGGAAGACCAAATAAACTGATGATTAATAGGAGGAAGTTTGTGTTTCTTCCTTGGGCTGGTGGATAGACAGAATAATGAGGTAGAGAAGAAATCTGAGCTTTTTCTCCAGGTCACTAATCTGGATTGCGAACTGTCAGAAAGGTTCTGTATTAAAAAAGAAGAGAAAAGAACATTAATCTGCTGTTGAGCAGAAGTCTCTTCTATTATTGATTATTTATTTAGGTTATTCATTCCTGGCTTTTGAGTATTCCATTTTGGGATATTCAAACTTCTGTAGTAAAAGGGACAGTACCTGTAACCATAGAATCTTAGCACTGGAATACTAGATTTTCTTGGTATGAGTACTAATGTCTCACTGTCCCCTGTTACCTGTCCATTTATTTATTATTCAGAATGTATTGCTGGTCACTTTTATAAGGAGAGCTTCTGTTTCCATGCCTACATGTTTCAAAATATTATTTAAGTTGTACTTACCTGATTAGGCAAATTGTATAATGAACACTTTTTGAAGAGTTGGGAGTGCATCTGGAGTGGAACTTAGCTGTGGAAAATAGCACAGGGCTTTGGAAAGCTTTCTTATTATGGATGTGAGAGAGAGGATTATTATGTATTACAAAATAAGGAAGAAGTGTAGTTAGTAGAGTACGGGCAGCATGCTTATGCTGATCATCAAGAGACAAGGTCTGCAAAGTCTTTAATGGTAAGAAATGGTAAGGATCTCTTCCTCAGACCCTGTTTAGAAATATCCTCAGCCAAGTGAACAGCAATGGGCAGGGTTTGCTGCAGTACTGACTTGTGGAAAGAAACTTATATGATTGGATAACTGAAGCTGTGTCCTAAATAACGTTCTGCTACAGACTCACAATTACAGCTGAAGCACAGCATGGACATGTAGCTTGGAAACTTCTGGAATCTGATGTTATTTCTTTCAAAGGAGATTTTGCTATGGAATTACTAATGCCTAAAAAGATACGTAGTACTATTCTGCAATAATGTAGAATTAATTGGACACTCTTATGTTTGTTGGATATTGATGAGATAAAGATTTTTCTCCCTTGGCATGCATCTACTCACCCCCATATAAATGCCACATACTGGGGTTCCCATGTGCCTGAGGAGTCATGGCAGCCTCGTTTTTTTCGCTTCTGGGGCTTTTTATGTTTGTGGTGTTTTACTTCTGAAAAAGTTGAAGCACATGTAAATCAGAATGCAGGCCTGTGCCTGTCATGCTGGCACAGAGTGCTGGATTTCTTCACCTTTAAATAGCTTCTTCGCTGTGTCCAACTGCTCTCGTCTCACTTGTTGACCAGGTCCTGCTTCAGTGATCTCCTTTTTTGCAACCTGAGTGCCCCGTGGAGGTGAAGGACACAGCCTGAGCTGGCTTCATCAGTCAGCAGAACAAATGGGCTTGCTCTGCTGAACATCGGGCCATCTCGGATTCCACCTCTTTTATAGAGATGAGTGATGAAGAGGGGCTCGTTCCGCTTTGCCGCTGTATTAATACACATCAGGGGCCAGCTCCCGGCACTAAATCACGCTACTGCATACATCTGTTATCGGACTCCTCACCAGTGTGATGAACAAGACTGCAGATAGAGGCTTCCTCGTGTCATTCTTTATAGGATTTTCCTAAAAGAATAAATAGCTCAAATCTCTGCCAACACTATCCCCTGTCATTGTGATGAATTTAGCTTCTTTCTTAAACATGCAGCTACAAATCTTCCCCTGTCGCCTCACCCCCGCACCATCAACAGAAAGTTTTGAGTTGAATTTGGCTGAAATCGGAAGATGCTAATAAAAAGCAGATGAGATGTGGGTGCTATTTCCCTCCTCAGTGCAGGAATGAGAAAAGGCAGCTAGGGATTATGTTCATTTGGGAACCAAGCAACTAAATTTATTCCATGTCTTCTCACATACTTTCATGAATGTGAATATTTATGAGTTCTGGTAAAGTATCTTTTCCCAGAGACCCTTGCATGAACATCAAAAAACTGCATTACTGTAGAAGTGCCTTGGGTCTCTATTGTATTGCTATAGTATTAAAGTTGTGGTATTAATCCTGTTCTTTGAGGCTAACTGGCCTAAACACCATAACTGAGCTGTTGAGAACAACAAAAAGTGGGTAGAAAATTCAGAATTGATTTGCACTTCAGGAAGTGACTTTTATCAAAATTAAATTGGGCAAACTTACGCAAATATTCAGAGAGACTGAAAATTAATGTTTTCCACACTACACAATTGAACAGTGTGAGCCCTAAAGCATGAGGCCTTCAATGGATAAGAACAAAAATCTGGCTGGTGTAGTTTGGCACTAGAATAAGGAAATCTGGAGGAAGTTAAGGCTGACTGTACTGGATCAGACCAGAGATTCATCCAACTCAGTGACCAACAGTCAGTGCCTAGGGAGGAAGAAGGTCTCTGGTGGTAAAAGTCCTTTGACCTTTCAGTGATCTGAGCCTTTGAAGGCATGGGTAGTGTCCTTGTGTTTAGTTACTTTCCATTGCAGTACAGTAGATTTGGAATAATATCTCCAGTGGCACAGTAGAGCTTGTCTGAGAAATACTTCATAAAATGTTATTCTCATGGAAGTTATGCTCTGGTTTGAAAGGAATCTGATGAAGACTGTCATGTCTGTCTTCATTTTGTCAGAATAGGCCACAAGTACAGATGGTTGTGCAATAAATGGTGAACAACTACTGACCTCTACACTGATGTTTTTAATGTTCATGTGGTTCAATCCTCTATGTATGTAGCAGTGCACATGGTAACTGGCATCCTAATCAGCTATTACAGTGAGTCTGGGGTAAAAATCTGCATAAATAGGTTTTTGTCTGCCTTGGCATGTATTCACACTTAGCTTGTAAAAAAGGTGACAGTTAGCAGCCTGTGAAACTGCTTATTGGCAAACAGTCTGATGAGTAGTAGCAATTTGGTGAATTTTCCCTCTCCTATTTCTTGCTAATTATTCAGTCTTTGTCATACCTAGAAACAAGAAGCCAGTTTCAGTCCTTTTCTTTTTATGAGGATAGATGGAGAGCCTGAGTGGGGAGGCTGCTAGCAAGGAGCACATAGTTTAGTATTGGTGGTGATTGTGAGTTTAAAGACTGACTTAGCTGTTGGGGTTTTTTTCACATTTCATACGACCTTCAGATGGAGGAAGATGATGGGCTAAATGTAAAATTGCAAGGTACTTTTATCAGCTGTGTTGTAGCTATATGGGAATGACTCACAGTTTTGGATGTACAGAAGCAGCATTGTGGGGGTTCCAGATATACTGAATATGGAACCTCAAGCACTGAACCAACTTTTTATTTAAACTTCAAAGCAATCTGTTCTCTAGTTGAGACTTGCTGTGGCCTCTTTATCCTTCATCCACTACAGAACAGCAGATGCAACTTGTAATTAAAACACACAAACAACTATTATTTGTTGTGAGACTACAATGAAGAAATATGTTTTGTATTTTTTGTATTGAAGTAGTTACTTGTTAAAAAAAATCTGTTTGCTCCAAAGGTTCCTATGGCAATTACTCTTCTTTACCTGGCCCTGTTCTGCTTGTGAGGATTGAGTGTTTCAGGATACTGAGAATTGGAGCAAACTCTCATATCTCTAGGTTTTTGACAATCCTTCTGGAAAATTGGGCAACTGTTGGGTTGAGCTATGGATCTGCAAATCTTTCTGGCTATTATAGCCTGTCTCATGTTGAAGCAGTGGCTGTATTGAGAAAATGAGAATGGATTTCAACCTAGTTTGGCAACTAGTTTCTTGTCATATTATGCTGATGTACCATGTTGGATATATGTGGAGGTTCATGGTACTGCCCTTACTGGGTGAGGAGAGGTATGTTTTCCTCTTTAGGTGAGTTTAGCAATCTGAAATCTGTCACACCTTCCGAGACTTTGAAAGTCTTAAGTAGATTGAGACTGTCTC
>VZTT01009542.1:173753-188562 GCA_013400855.1 Buphagus erythrorhynchus
AGGCAATTTTCTCAGGAAAATGCAAGGCACAGAGAGAAGTTAAAATTTTGCAAGGATTATAGGGCAGATCTGTTGCCAACCTGAAAGGCTTTTGAAATTGCATCAGTAGATGCCTTATATTTCTGTGTCCCTACACTAATGAGGTGCAAATAAAACTCCAAGATCCAGTCCATTCAGTGGATCAGTGAGACACCAAGCAGGCTGGTGGCAATCAGTCAGCTACTGAGTCATTTAGTGATTAATGGATCCTTGTTTGTGAATGGGCATGTCCCTTGGCTCAGATCACTTTAGGCTGCTGAGAGAACAGGAATGGAGAAGTCCATCTCCCTGTTTGCAATTAGTATTTGTTATTAAATGCTGACAGTGTGTTCTCTCCTCTCATGTATCTCATCTTTGTTTATGCACTGGATGTTGGCACAGGCTTCTGTGCTGTAATGTCTTGAATTAGCTGCTGTTGAAAGGAGTCCAAAGAGCAGTGTGCTCTGAGGAGGACAGGAGGGTGGGAGAGTGGCTTGGCACCAAAAGAGCAGGAGCAATTCTGAGGGAAGGATGAAAATGGGTTTAGTTAAGTGGGAGGCTGGCAAGGAGCAAGCAGCAATGAGTCTGTGCACATCTCTGCTCTCATATGTAATGCCAAACACTTTGATGGGAATAAGGAGCTGGATAGGAAGTGTAATCGATGGCAGGAAGGGGAGATAGCCTTGGAAATGGTTTGGTAGAAGGTGATTTTGGCAGACATGATATCTTCAGGTAGGTACGTTGATGGTGCTTTGAATTAGGAAGCATGGGACTTAAGAGGAGACTGGAATTAGTGGAGATCACCATAGGGATAGAAATATATAGAGAAGTGATAACAGAACTCAAGCTGTCTGTGGAGGATGAGAAAGAGACTAAAAGCAGAAAGAATGGAGAAAAAACCCCGTAATCTCTGAATCCCCAGCTGATCTGAAGGGCATCAGTAGGTGTGTAGGACAAGGGAGTGGCATCAGCCCTCCAATTGAGAGAGCAGACTTATCCCAATAAGTGGGTTTTACACAGCACCCAGGAGGTTTAAGATGCAACATCTGGGCTAAATACTAAGGCAAGTGCAATGGCTGCAGCTCTCTGCACTTCTCCATGATGCTGCAGGAGTGTGTGGAACAACAAGCAATCTGAGTTGGCCATTTTGTAGGTCAGGTCTTTCATTTGTTTGTGTGATGAGAAAAAAGGTGCCAGGATCTACAAGGAACAGGTATAGTTTGGTTATAAGGGGCCAGGACTTTAAGCTCTGTCTCCTGCAGCCCATCTGCTCAGAATGGCTACAACAAGTTATTTTAAGATGAGAAGTAAATCCAAAGTAAGTTGATTTTTCTTTCTCTAGGAGCTACGTACCATCTCTGCCACTCCTCTCCTGCTTTCTTCAATAGGGGGATGAAATTTTAAATAATAATAAACAATTCATCTTGTTGGAGTGCTACTTGATTAAAACAACATGTTTCTTTACACAGTGGGAATAGAGAGGGAACAGTAGCATGAGGCCAGGTTTGCTTCCATTGGATGCACTCACTCACGGTGTCAACCTGTGACCTGACTGGTTACAGATTTGTTTGGTCCATCTGAGTCACATTCCTAAAATACAGGTATCTTTGGCAGTTGTGCCAACTAGAACTTCGATATTCAGTGGTCGCCTGGAGTGAAGTGGGACAAACATCATTATCAGGTACTGTTTATTGCTCACCAGGTGATCTGTGTGTAACTGCCCCTCTGTGTTTTGCGGTTTTGTCCTGCAAATATTTTGCTTTAGTGTCTGCAAACTTTGCTCCAGAGTATCTTTGACAGCGCAGCTGACTGCTTCTAGTTATTTCAGGTGTTTTGGATGCACAGCTCTGTTAATCCAGAGCTCATTTGTAGCAGAAAATTGAGGTCCACATCACCAGAAGGATACCTTGTTCTAGTCAGTACTCACCTAGCCCAATTGGAGTGAGCATCTTTATCTTTTCCCATCTCTTAGTCTTTCCTGGTCTTCCCAGCCCTCTGATGCTGCTCTGCCACTGCTTCTCCCCCATAGCCCATATTCAGGTGTGGCTCTTTAAAAGAAATCTCTGTCAATATTTGTCATTAATCTGTTTCCATTTTTATTTATAAAAGAAAGAGAGAGAGTGAGAACAGAACAGCAGCAGGAGCAGGGCAATTGCAGATGAATAATGAAAGGATTCATCACAGCCATACCAGGATATATATATTTTTTGCAGCCAAGCGAGACGGATTCCCATCACAGCTCGGGGACTCGTTCCACACAACCACTCATCTTTCATGCAGGGGGGAAGGGAAGGGTGGAGACAGTATCATTATGGATGTAACGGGGCTCTGAAGTGACTGGTCAAGGTTGCTGCTTCAGTCACGAGGAATCTGCTTACAGGAATTTTCTTTCCAGCAGGTGTTATTGCCTGGTAAAGTGGCCTTCTACAGCAGTCTGCCACTTGTGAAAGGGAGGCTAAGCGTTCGAGTCACCAAGGAAGGACAGAATGTCCAAGTGAGGATTTCACAGGAGTGACAAACTTGTCTGAGACAGAATGAGGGACACACTGGGCAATGCAGGTGTCACTCTTTCTTACATTTTTGTCACTTGAGCCCACTCTCAAGTTCTCTGTCATATCAACAAACACCTCTCAGCTTGTCCTGCACCATCTAACGTTACAAATCCATCTGTCCTGTTGAACACAAAACGTTTTGTTGTTCTTGTTCCCTTTTAGTAGGTTAGGTAGATGGAAATTTGTCAGATGGGAGTGTTGAAGCATTCTGGGGTCTGGAATGATTCGCAAAGGCAGAAGGAAAAGAACTGCCATTTATAAAGGATGAAAAATCCCCAACAACAACCAACCAACCAAACCCAAAAAAATACCCCACCAATAAATGCCTGAAATATGTCTGGTTCATTGGGGGGTGTACTCAAATCCAAAAAGGTCTCTGTTTTCTCCTATCTTCCAGGTCCAGGCTAGCAGTGTCAGTGCTTCAATGCTGTTTGACCTCTGTGTGCCTGGGTGCACCCAGATGTAGTGGTCACATTCCTCCACAGCTGAAGAGATAGTCTGACTCTCCAGCCCTCTTGTGCTTGTAGTGAGGCAATCCAGGCAATGCAATTGCCATTCTGAGGCAGAGGTGAGCTGTGCTGAATAATTCTTGGATGCAGAAGTGCAGGTACTGTCTGCTCCTAGGGCTTGAAGGAAAAAGCTTAACATATGACTATATTTTCCATCTAGGAAAGCATAAAGCAGGTTGATTTAAAGGGCAGGATGGTCTTATTTTCAGGTGCTGCAATGACCTGTATTGCTGATTATCAGTTCCATTTCTACCTCTGGAGACTGCATCAGCCCATAAAGAGGAGAAAAGACCTTGTCCCAAGGGACTGTATATTTGTTAGGCCTCTTGGAATCCTGGAGTACTTCATGCATCTCTGGCAAGACATAAACATCAGGGTAATCCTCTATTAAATGCTTTTTCCTCTCAATTAAAGCTATTGAAGGCAGTCCCTATTGGATGGGAGGGTCCAATGCAATGCTACAGCTGAAGTGACCCTTGAAAGAGTAAGAAAGCAAATATGTTGCTTTGGTGGACGCTTAGGACTGTCATCTTGGCAGGGAGAAAAAGAGTTGTGATCCGTTCTATTCCAGACCCTGACAGTGCTCAATTTTTCCTGTATAAAATCACAGCTTTGCCAGCAGTAGGGGAATCAGGGAAAAGTGACCTGTTTCTCAAGCAGCCCCTCCATTTCCCTTTTGTACCCAGGGAATGCAATGCAGTGATTAGAAGCTTAGACTCAGTCTATATTTTTTTACCATTCCAGCTCTAACATATGTCTCCCTTTGGGAAACCATTTGGTCCATTGCCCTATATTCTGGCAGAAGTTTATGACATGTCATTATGAACTGGATCAGTTTGGCTACATGATCTAGCTCCATTTACACATCCTACTAGGTCTCCATTTCCATCCCTAGATAAGGACTCATGGTTACTCAGCATCGAGAAGGATTTTCTATTGAATATGGAAATTCTCAGGATACACAAAAGGAGGAAGCTTCTATACGGAATATTTGCTTATTAAAAAAAAAAGAGCAAAAAGAGTGCCTCAGCCATGATAGGTCTCATTGCTGTGCAGCTGCTGAACTTGATTTTTCTATAGCCTGTGATTAGTGGCTTCTTACTTTTTTCCTGAAGGAACTCTTTTTTTTTTTTTTTTTTTTTTGTATCCCCATAGATCAGATCCCTGAGAGTGGTTAAGAAACTCTTATTGCTCATGGTCACCTCCTGACCTTGGTTGGATATAGCCAAGTGTTTGGACATTAAGGGAAAACAAAAAAACCCATCAGCTTACTTGTATTTACAAAACTGGGTATCACGGGCAGGTGAGAATCTTGAGTAGTTCTGAAAATGCTGCGCTCCTTCTTTTTGGCTTGGTGGCATTACGGATTATTAATGGAAAGCTTGCTTTGTCACATCTTGGGAGATTGCCTTGCTTCTAACTGGTGCTTTCCAGGCAAATATAAACTTGGTGTGTAATAAATGTGTAGTAATGTGTTTGTGGAGGAGAAGGTTCTCTGCTGACTCCTGCCAGTGGATGGTTTATGAGACCTCATCCCTCCAGTCACTTTTGTCCTGCTGATACTCTGACTAAATTCTTTTGTTTCAAGATTTTAGTGGCTCCATGCAGTGATTAACTTAGGGCATTCATTATTTGGTCTCCATGTCTATTCTGTCTAGACCTCTCCTCTTCCTCCAAACACTCCCACCCAAACCACTAGCTAGTGACTGCATTCTGTTGAAAGTCCCAGTCCTAGGGCTTCCCACTGACACGGGCAGTAGCACCATGGCACAAAGTGAAGACCAATTCTCTATCTCAGGGTATCACTGAGATATTTTGCATTTAAGTAACGAAGATAGATTTTCTTTAGCCTTGAACAGTCTGTAAAATAGTGCATGTAAGAAAATTATTTGTCTTGCCAAAGGCTTGTGATGCAGCAGCATACAGTTTTTTACTGGAGATATCTCCTCCCAGACATGTAGGCTCTTCTCAATTGGAAATATTTAACACCCTATTACTTTCTGATGTATGCTTTAATATATTGGTGATCTTGATGTTCCCTGAGAGGCTTCGAATTATGAGGATATAACAGGTGCAGGTTTGCATAACCTTCTTTGAAATGCTTCACTCCATCTAATCCAAACTTAGGTTATTTTAGTGTGAGTGTGCTGAAAGATCTGCACGGTATCAAGTGAGTGGTGGATGAAGAGCTCTAAACTCCTCCAACAAAGACTATATGAAGAAAACTGACCAGATGACCTTCTGGAAAAGAAGTACTTCAAAGAATCTGAGGATCAAGGTGCCCTGAGCTACTGCTGTAGCCTGTGGGATCAGTGTAAACTCAGTCTTTCCTCTCTTTCTGTACTCCTGTAGTCCTTAGAAGGTTTTGGTCAATATCAATATGGTTTTGGTCCATCTGTACCTAAGGCTTTACAGACTTTGAATAGGAGCATTTACTGTTCAGAGAACATACTGTCCAAGCGGAGAAGGATGTGGGTGTAGGCCACAAGTAGTAAAGGTGAGGAAGGGCAGGATGATACATGATCAGTTGTGACATCAATGTGAAATGAAATGGCAAGAAAGAAATACTGCTAAACTGTTGATTGCTGAATTAATTGTCCTTAACCTTCAGGACCTGAGCCAGAGCAGCTCATGATGCTAGCTAAAGCACATTGAAAGTCATCAGAGAAGATACATATATGAAAGATTTGTGCACATAGGAAGAAGAACCAAGACAAGAGGTAGATGTGTTTTGAATAGAGATCTAGCTGGAGAGCAGAGCTCGCATTTTGCAGTTGTTAACAGAGAAATATGCTTTGAGTTGAAAGATGAGTCATTTTCTGTTCCTTATATCTTAACCTATTGTCCACCTTCTCTGGGTTTTTTAATTTTGAAAGCCAGACTGCCCTGCTGACTGTGTGCATGCATTTTGTTCTGTGTTTGCCCTATGAAAGCAGCAGGAGCCACCTAGAGAATGGTGTTTGCCTGTCCCCAGGCTTCATCCCTTGTGCTCTCTCTTTCTGGTGAAGGAGGCACAAGAGGAGACCCAGGCTCAGTATAGATCCACCTCAGATTTGAGGCCTGAGTTGGGGAGGTGCTTTGCTGGTGACAGTGGCATGGTGATAAGTGTTGTTCTGTTTCCTGTGGTCTCCGTTATTTGCATTTCAAAACTGCTTTTCATGAAAAGCTCCCTCTTTCTAAGAGCAGTATATGAGGCCAAACTATTACCTGTGGAAATTGTATTTCCTGGGCCCATGCTATCGAGTGGCAGCAGTTCAGCAGCGTCATTCCTGAGGAGATCAGTCACCCCAGCTTCTGCTTTGCCAGGGCTGCTCTCAGGTGATTCCTTCCTGAGTCTGATGGCATGAAGGCAAAGTGAATCTGCCCTTGCCGATTCCTGCAGCTGCGAGAAGAATTGAGGAGTTATAATGATTTCTGCCAGTTTCTGCTGTATGTTTCTGGTTAAGGACCTAAGGGCAGTGCTGGCATCAGTGGTATGGAGCTCTTGAATCCTACTCTGCCTGGGTCTGAAGAGTTGTAAAACAATGAAAAGGGCTGTTTCAGCTGTTCTTGTCTGCAACAGCTATGGTGGCTGATGGGCTCAGCTTAGCTAGGGCAGAGACTTTAGGTTCTCTCTGAGGAAGCATTTGAACTCAAGAAGCTTTATAGAGACTGAAAGTCTGGCAAATGGGGCAGCCCTCCACTGTTTTATGTCTTGTTCAAGAGCACATATCCCAGGTGCAGAGACAGTTTTTTCAAACAAGTTACCAAGAAAACACGGACAACTTTTCTAATACTTTTAAAGTGAACACACAACATCAAAGCAATATTAGCACCTCAATGCAGAAAGTGAAGGAGAGATCAAAAGCTATTTTTCCCCCAGTTGCTATTAATGGAAGTTACCCTCCCTCATTACCCCTTTCCTCTTGCAAATCACTGGAGTAAAGAAGATGATTTCATGGCAGGATTCTGGATGTCTTATCAAAAGCCAAGGCATGACTGGGACAGTGAGACTGGATCATCCTAGCACAAGATGAAGAGCTACTTAAAGGTATCTGATCCATGTCCCTTTTGAGGATAGGTGGAGTTTCACCCTCTGTATTTGGAATTTTTCAGAGGTCCTGAATTTCCATTGAAAATGCAGGGAACACAGGTGTCTTCTGTAGGCTCAACTGAGTTTTACCAAATTCTCCAGCTCTCCTAAACAAGGCTGCTGTCTTGCTGATCTATACCCAGAACCAAAGGCTGCAAGAAGCATGTGTAAACAAGGTGTCCCAATGTGTTATCTGTCAGTCCCTGAATTTCTGTTTGCCTCAGGAGAGTGGTGAGAAGCTGGACTGCTCAGTTTGACCTTGATATTTAGTTTTTTCTCTGTTTTTTGGTTTGTTTGTGTGTGTGTGTGCTTGTGTTTTTTGTTTGTCTTTCTCTTTGCACGTGCCTCTAATTGATCTTGGAAAGAAGGGACAGTTAAAGAAGACGTTAAGATGAAATGAAGCCATAACTGTGACTGGAGACTTTTATTAAGTGTCGCAAAATTCCCTGGGCTGCGTATAAATTGTTTATTGATTTTGGTATGGCTGGTTGCTCTGGAGTAATCGCCTGCAGAACCACTAGAGAGCGAGCAGAGAGGCAAGGGCTTTGCCAGGTCTCTGCTGCTTCCTGCCCCCGTCTGCTCTGCTCTGCCTCCTGCCTGTGCTGGTGGTCTCCTGTTTAACCTGGAAATGAGCAGCCCCAGCTGGATGATTCCTGTGGCCAGCTCCTGCAGCCCAGAGTGAGGCTCTGCCCTGCTGTTCTAGAAATGGCCGGTGAAAGAATATAGTAAGGGAAGAGATGGCTTTGGAGCATGTATCATACAAGTAGCGGTCTTGCTGAGACTTAAACTTCCCTTTGGCTCTTCCACCTGTTGGTTGTTACAGAGAGAAACCTGTCTGTGACAGTCAGCAAGGTTAGTCATCTCTGAGCCTGCCTAACCATGGGACAGGTCAATTTTGTGACAGGGCAGGGATGAACATGTTCATGTTTCTCAATGGTGTCTGTGCTGTGACGTTTTGCCTCAGTATCCCCTGCTTGCTCTCACATGCCCTTCTCCTCTGCCAAAACTACAGGATGCTGTATGCAGTGAGCCAGCCTGCCTCCCCTGTGCTGCTCTGTAAGCCCAGGAAAACTTCAATCCCTCCTGATTTTTCCCTTGCTTTTTGTTACAACAATAGGGTAGTTTACTGCTCTATTTCAGTAAACTACTTTATACAGAGATTTTTCTCATCCCATCTGGGGAGCTGTCCTAGCAGAACTGGAGTCTCTGTTTTGTTCACTTCTCATGGACGTGCCACACACTTTCCATGTTACTTTTGCGCAAGGGCAATGAAATCCTTAATTGTTTCTTATCCAGAGTGCTATGACTAATGTATATTCCTAAAATATACTAAGTCTTCAGGTCCAAGGATGATGTAGAAAGGGAAGCAATTTTTGACGTTTGATTGGGAAAGTGAGTGAATTTTCTGACACCTGTTGCACAGTTGAGACCTCCTCTTCTTCTACAGGGAAGGTGCTGGTAGTTGGTGAGAGGTTTTGTTCTCTGTCATTCAGAGACTCATTCATATTTTTATCACCTGGTAGCATAGATTGGTTTAATTTCCTTTCTCCTACAGAGGACTTCCAAAGCCTGTAGTAGTATGGCCATTAAGTGAATGATACTTAGATGTAAATCTCTCTGTGGAGAGAAGAAAACGACTTGTCCACCTGTTAGGCCCCTTAAAGTCTGCTGAACTTTAGTACAAGTGTCAGAAATTCTGTTTTTAGAAGATGCAGTAACAAACTCTGTCCCTTTCTTAATCATCTAATCTATACATGAGAGAGGGAATATGAAGCTAGAGTAAAGGTAAGATCCTCTTTTGCATCACTTGGCAAAATTTTCAGGAGATCATATAGATTCAATAAAGAAATGTTTTTTGCGTTGCACGTACATAATGTTTCTTTAACGAAAAAGAAGGGTAAATGTGTATTAGTTTAAATTTTCATTTTCTGGAGGGCATAATGTTAATGGAAGGGAAAATATCTCTAAAGTGTTGGCAATTTTACTCCAAGGTTTGAAAATGGGATAAAATAATCTAAATAAAAATTTGCATCTACCTAGAGAGTTCTCTGACAAAAATGGCATGTGAACATTAGTGCTAGGAACAGCAGTAACTGCTTCAACTCTGATATTTTTGATTTTTTTTACCCCTGTAATAAAGGTCAAATTTTTAACTTACTGTCAAGTAAGGACAGTGAATTACGCTGATGTTGGTCAGTGTACTTTGGCTAGGAGATGTGAATGCTGTAACAGCATCTGCATTAATCTACACTGGTATTTCAAAGCATTTACTGTGTATGTACATCACGTAAACTTTTGTAATGCTTAGTTGCTTGAATGAACTAAGATGACTGATTTATTCCCTCTCACAGCAAAAAAAAAGAAAAAAAAAAGAAATCTCATAGTTAAAGCTGCAAAACATTTTGCCATGGCTTGAGTTCCCTGACTATAAGGTCTTGCTCACAACTGCTGTAGATTTCTGATTCTGTTGCTTGTCTTGGAGATTTTTGAACCCCCACCTTTGGAATAACAGCCTGGCTTTAAATTCCTCAGTCCTGCACTTCACACTGAAGGAGTTATTTTTAACCTGTCTTGACCTCTGCCTGAGCAAGAATAAAATAGGGATTGGGCAGAATATGACACAAATCAATAGGTTATCCCAACAGATATGATCTTTGGCACCGTTTTGCCTTGGATACTTGCTGCAGTAACAAAGATAAATGGTGATTTGTTAACATTGTGATCTAGGGACTGGGTGGCTCAGTGGATCGTGTGGTGGCCTCTGACCTCTGGGTCTCCAAGCTCTGAACATCAAGATGAAATCTCATTCTGGGTCTCCAAGCTCTGAACATCAAGATGAGATCTCATACTGATAGCAGGAAGGAAAAAAAGGTCCACAAGGGTTGGACTATTTTGGTTCAGTGCTGATCAGTGCTCCAAAAAATATCCCAACAAGGATTGAATTGACAACACCTCCTGACAAAAGAGAGTATGGGGAAATAGGACGGGAACTGTTGCAATAGAGAGCTAGTGATCAGTTACTGCAGGCTAAGACTTTCAGTGCTTTTATGGAGTGAGGGCACTCTGAGCTACTTTGTCTCTTTGCCTACCTATCAAAGAGGACTTGCATCGCAGACAATTTGTGGTGGCTTCAAGTAAAAATGAAATTTTTTTTATGAAACAGCTTTTATTTAATTTTCTGGGACAGTATCTGCATGTCCTTTGATTACTGAAAGCTAGTGATGAGGGGTCTTTTGGGGAGCTGAAGTATCAGAAACCTCAGATACAGGTTGTGATCCAGTCATGTCTCTTCTAACCTTGTGTGATCTGTTCCAGATCTCTCAAGTCCTCTAGAATTGCAGGTCCTCTGTAGGTAGCTGACTTTTATTATGTATTCAGATGCACACAGTTTGTCTTTCAGCAGTGCAAGATGGTATATTCTCATCAGGTGAAAACAGAGTCCTGCAACAGAATTTCTTCCAGGACATCTGCAAGGATTGGTAAGCAGTGTTTGAAGACAATTCTGTGTTGTAACTTATAAAAAGGTGTAAGCCACAGAAAAGTGAGTTCTCTTCTCCCTTGGCTGGTGTATAATTCCCCCTGCCATTAGGAGGCAGTATGGCAGTATTTCATTCTGAACTGAATCCATCAGCTTCAGCTTTTTGGCTCTGTATCTTTTTACAGCTCTTTCTACAGAACTGACACTGTGCTCTCAGGTGCTTTACCATAGTAAGCACATTCTCATGGTCTTCACTAGTCAAGGGGATAAAAAGCTTGAACCTATGGGGGTCAGAGGCTCTAGCAACTGCCCCATTGATGTAAGCAAGATGTTTACATAGTGCTTTTAATCTTTCCCATGTTGTAGATCCGAGGGTTACCTGAGAGCTCATGCTGTGCTTGGGAACCCCAAATTTATCTCTGTGCTAGTCCCCTGCAGCATCTGTCCCTCTAACTTTGTAGTTTGCACTGGGCTGTGCATTGCTGGGTTATGGAGAATGATATGAGTCTTGTCATTGAGAGCAGCCTCTTTTCCATGTTTTAATTCATCCCATCTATCTGTAGGTTGTACCAATACCAAATGAGCTGGAATTGCAATGGGTCAGTGCAAACTTCTGCTCGTGTCTGTGTGTAATGTCATCTTACTGTTGACAATTGCTCTTGAATCTCAGATGGGGAGCCTGTTTTTAATGTATGGATTACATGCCTGATGGATTGCTCGAAGCACACATTCACTACTTGAGATGTCACAAAAGGAAGTTTGAGCCAAAGAATCTTGTCCTACATGTTCCTCTTCTCATGAGGTTCCTGAAAACTCAGCACAGTGTCTTCCTTGTCCCAGACCAAGGCATATTTTTGTATCCTGCCCAGGTGCCTGTTCTGTGTGACATTGCTCCTAGTCTGTCATGACACTTGTTTCTCCAGAGACAGGGGCTGCAGCCTGCCCATAACCAGAAGACTCCAGCTCTACCCCTTTCCTTCCATGGGAACATAGATTGCCCTGCCATTCTTGTGTGTCAGTCCTTTGACAGAGGGCTGTGTTCCTGTCTCCTGCAGCCCAGCCCAGAGCCCTTGGCTCCAGGATGTGCAGAGCAAAGTGCACTGGGAAAACTGAACAAAAGCAGCACATCCAGCGTTTCCCCCCTGCAGCCAGCATGCCACTGTCATCAGACTGCCACTACTGCCTTCCTATGTACAGAGGACAGCTGGGGCTGAGCTTGGTGCATGCACTGCACAGGGTGATTTCTGGGCCAGGAATATGTTAGGATAGGCACAATGCACGTGAAATGACACCTAAAGTGGCCATGCCTGTAGCCTTGCTGTAGGTGTCCAGGTGTGCTGCATTAGCACAGCTGTCTTTGCTTACCAGGCCTGCAATCATGTTTAAAAAAAAAAAAAAAAAGTGGAAGAAAAACCAACAAAACAAAAAAAGAAAGAACTGGAGAGAGAGGCTAACAGCCTAGCAAGACCTACTTTTCACTATATTTTTAGCCTCTGATTTTATTTTTCCCTGTATAATTCTGGATTAACTGTTTCGTTGTTTGTTCAGGCTGAGATCAAGTTTAACTGATCTAGAATTCTCTGCCAACATTCCATTTGTCCTTTTCAAACTACAGGATTTTCCCTATCATTACTTCAGTCATGTTTCATATTGGGTGGGTTTTTTGTTTTCAAAAAGGTGTTAAGTGACATCACTGATCAATTCTTTGAGTTCTTTGAGTTTTTCCAATTGAAAGCTTTTACTTTTGAAAGATACTTCCTCATGTCTTGAATATAAAAAACAAAGGATCTCCTCCATCATAAGATATATAGCAATAGCCATCTTGTGTTCTTTGGGTTTTAGAATTAGTAACTACAGATTTCTGCCAACTCTCTAACTATCTAGGCCTAGACAAGGATATTCTTTCTACCACAATATATAGTTATATAAGGAGACAGGTCTATATGTGTGTTGCTGTGAAATTACATTTTTTAAAGATGTGAAGATAAGAAATAAGCTGCTCAATCTTTTTTGTGAGGCAGCTCTGCCCAAGGCCCAGTCTACTTTGTTCTCATGGAAATAGCTTTGCGTATTTCTTGGTACAAATAGCCTTTTAGGGGTTTTCTTCAGAAGGATTTATATTCTTATGGAGAGACATACTGAAGAAATTGATACTTGTACAGCATGCTGCATTCAGAACACTGCTGTTGCTGGCAGAGTGGTCAGTGGTACCTCTGATAAGGCATGAGCCATTCCCTCACTGGTACTAGAAAAACTGACTGTAGTCTGATGGGTTTGGAGGTGGCCAGGATCAGGCCATCATCTTAGAGCACTGTTTTTCTCTCTGGTCCTGGACCATCTATTCATGGGTGCCTTGAGGAGAGAGCTGTTCCAGAGGCAGTAATTGCAGAGCTGGTGGGAAGTAGCAGGCAGGTCCTGTTGCTTCCTCGCTGGCTCCTGCTCCAGAAATACCTCTGCAACAAATTAATGTCTTCTGCAATGTGTTTGTAGAATCATTGAATTACAAAATAATTCAGGTTAGAAGGGATTTCAGGAGGTTTCTGATACAGTCCCTTGCTTAAGGCAGGATCAAGACTGAATTCAGACTTGGTTGCTCAGGTCTTTATTGAGTTAGATCATGAAAGCCTACAAAAACTAATGTTGTACAACCTGTCTGTGCAGCTCATTTCAATGCTTGGTTGACCTCATGCTGGAAAGGTTTTTCCTCTGTCCAGTTTGAACCTCTTTTGTTTCCATTTGTGTCTGTTGTGTACTGGCAGTGCACAACCCACTATAAAAATCCCGTCTCTGTGGTTTTGATAAGGTGCTTATTGAAAGCCTGATGTTTGGTTAAAACCAAACCTTCTAAAACCTCCTCCAGGCTCAACAAACCTGGGTCCCTCAGTCTCTTCTCACATGGCAAATGTTTCAAATTGCTGATCACCTCACTCACCCTCCATTTACTTGGACCAGTATATCAATCTTTCTCTTGTAACAGGGTATCTAATCTAGACAACATATTCTAGATGGAGTTTGGCAAGTGCCAGGTGAAGTGGAACAACTACATCCCTTGAAGCTGTGTGGCTGTTGTCCCCTGAGCACCATGCAGGGCACTGTTGGCTGTTTTTGCTGCCAGGGCACACTGATAGCTCATATTCAGCTTAAGACCCATCAGGCCCCCAGGCTGTGTTTAGCAGAGCTGCTACCCAGGCAGGCAGACCCTAGTATGTACTGTCACAATGGATTATTTTGTCCAAGGTATAGGGCTTTGCATTTGTCCTTGCTGAATTTTGTAAGGTTCACGTTAGCCCTGCAGCCTCTCTAGGGCATTTTGGATGGCATCCCCTGCCTTAAGCATATCAACTGGTCTCCCCAGTTTGGTGTCAAGTGCAAGCTTGATAAGAGTGTGCTTTGTTGCATCCTCTAGGTCATGGATACAGATGTTAAACAGGACAGGTCCCCTGCATGTATCTTGTTACTGGCCTACAGGTAGGGTATAAACGTGGCTCTCTGAGCTTCATCATCCAACCTGTTTTTAACTCATCTGATAGTCCGCTCATAATGATTTACTATCAGTCTTGAGGCATTCTGGGAAACAGTGCTGAATGTTTTGCTGAAGTCAAGGTAAATGCCTTCCATGCCTCTCCCCTTGTCCACAAGTGCTATCATTTTATCATAGAAGATAATCAGGTTGATCAGGCATGATTTACTCTTGAAATATCCACACTGACTGTTCCTAATCACCTTCTTCTCCTTTGTGTGCCCAAAATACATTCTAAAGGGACTAACTACATGATTTTCCCAAGGACACAGGTGAGGGTGATTGACCCTAATTTATTGGATTTTGGACCTCTTGAAAATCTCCATAATTTTCAAGGTGTCGTTGCAGAGCCTCTCTACCTTCAAGGGAGTCAACAGCTCCTCCCAGTCCTGCACCTTCAGCATCCTGAAGACTGGACCAAGGATGGAGCCCTGTGAAACCCGACTAGTGACAAGTCACCAGTCTGATGTCATCCCATTTGCTATAACTCTTTATGGTACATCCATGAACCAGTTGTTTATCTCATCATTTGTTTATCCAGCTGTGTGCTGGACCTTTTTTCCAGAAGGATACTGTGAGAGACAGTATCTAAACCTTACTGATATCCAAAAAGTTTACATGGAGTGGCTTCCCTTGATCAACTAGGTAGGTTGCATTTTC
>VZTT01009545.1:21256-32255 GCA_013400855.1 Buphagus erythrorhynchus
ATTCTTTGGGCTGGAGTTCACAGAAGAACCATAATCCCTGAAGTGATACTCTGCCCAAATAAGAACTAGGAAAACCAGGGAAGTTTGGTTACTGCTACACACAAAGTCTCAGATGGTTGC
The DNA here is from genome assembly GCA_013400855.1 of Buphagus erythrorhynchus. Classification (NCBI taxonomy): domain Eukaryota; kingdom Metazoa; phylum Chordata; class Aves; order Passeriformes; family Sturnidae; genus Buphagus; species Buphagus erythrorhynchus. The sequence goes on from VZTT01009545.1 coordinate 21,377, forward strand.
TTGCAAAAATAGGCCCAAGTTTTTCACAAGGCAGATGCTAACTAAATCTTCATAGCAAAGCTGCTCCTGTGNCGCAAGTATTTCACAAGGCAGATGCTAACTAAATCTTCATAGCAAAGCGGCTCCTGTGGAAAAAATCTCATGTCTATCTCAGAGTTCTACATTTACCTTAATATGCCAACCTCAGCCTACTCAGAGCAAGCACTGCCTGTGTGTCCAGCATCGTTTGACCATGATCATTTGCTCACTTGCTTTTTCAGCTCTTTTCCCCCAGGATGGACCATCTGTAAAAGTTTCAGTGTTTTTTCACAAGGTCTCTGTGCATATGTGGCCCTGGGGAGAAATCTACCATATTAAACAACTGCAAATAGTTCTCCTGATCTACATGACAAGCTATGCTGGATACAATGGTGCTGTAAGAGAAGAATTATTTGAATGTGAAAAGGGTTATAGCTCACATGGGAAAGCAGGAAAGAAGACAATGGCCACAGTATCACTGATGATATTGAGAAAGTGGGACAATATTATAATTATCTCCTTATCATGACTCTCTTTTCTGAGTTTTAAATGAGCCATTAAGAATATCTGATACAGACACCTAAGCAGAAAATAAAATCCAGTTTCCTTTCCTTTTCTTAAATCTTTTTGTGTCTATATTCTGTTTTGGGAGGGAGATTACATGTGGCCTCATACAACTATGCAGCTTTACTAAGAATGAGATTTTCAAGAAGACTCAATGCACTTTCATCATGCCAGACCCAGTTTAAGTTCTGCTTAACTTAATGAAGAAACCCAGAACATATTCGCTGAATATTTTATGAAGCTGCCTGTTCTGCCTGTTGGAAGGTCAAGTCCAGTGTACATCAAGAGCCCATAGAAGTGCAGGCCAAGAACCATGTCTTGATCTTAGAAGGATTTTTTCCACTCACAAGGAAAAGCATCCTGTATGTAAAGCATCTGCAGAGAGAACTGCTTAAATATATGGTGACAAATCTTTCAGCTGCTAAAATGAAGATGAAATAGGGCTATCAATAAAGCAGCTATGATGATGACAAAAATCGAATCAGCAGTTTTTGCTATTTTAAAAACTATTTAAAATACCAGCTTTCAGAGTGGTATTTTTCATTTTTGGTTTTATGATGCATCTAAGGGAAATATGTGCTTCAAATGAATTCACGGTTATTACACCACTGCTGCAACACTTTAGTGTGTGTCAGCATTTCCATGGTGAACCTTGGAGTACTGGGTCTGTAACCTGCCCATAAAAATCTGCCCAAAGCAGGAACCTGACATAAAAGCTAACATAGGTGCATTATTCTAAGCTGGGTGGGATAAAACATTTTAACCTTAGATAAATTAAAAATTATTGATTAATGATTAGATTAATGATAACTGGATTTGGTCACTTTCTTGAATCAGATTGAATACATAACCCAGGGTGCTAAATCAACCATTTATAGTATCATCCTAACCTTCTAATACTGAGATGTTTTCAGACCTCCTCATTATGTAAACAGAGTGTCTCAATCATTTAAGAAAGGTGCTTTTGGAGTTCTTTACCTTCCTCAGTTGCCTCTTGAGTACATGTCCAGGACATACACTTTTCATGCAGAGATATTACTGTTTCCACATTTTAGATGGGACTTCCAGCTCAGAAACATGCCAAAGGTCAAGAAGTGTGTCAGAGTGAAAAATCAGCTTTCTACCCTAAATCCTTAGCCTTCACATCAATCAAAAGAGAAGCAGAAACCTTCTGATCTCTTCAGAGTGAATTTGCACCAAGAGATCTTTTTTATTTTTTCTTAAAATCTCTCAGTTCTAAGTCTCTCACAATAGCAACTATTACTTCTCTAACTGGACTAGAAGTCAATCATAAAAAATATTCTGAGATTAATCCTACCTCATCATGCATATCCTTTCAGCAACAAAATTAGAAAATATCTATGGAGATTATTCTAAGCCCACATCTCTTGGATAACTGTGAGCACCAGTGATTGTGCTGTGAACCCAGACTGAGTGTTGATATGCACTGAATATATTTATGGCTTTGTCTGGGAGGGACTGTGTATCTTAATGATGATAAAAGCAGTTAGAAAAACAGCTTGCCTCCTCATTCCACAGTTTATAGCTTTGAAAGGAAAAATATGATATCCTATGCAATTTGCAAAGGGCACAACTGAAATTTGAAAGAGAATAAGATTGTTCTACCAATGAAGAGTTGCAAGCACAACTTTAGATGACTGAGACTGGAAAAAAAAAAAAAAAACACCAAAAAAAGCTGTTTCATTAATATCAATAAAAGTAGAAGGTCTTTGAAATCTAATGAGTCACAATCGAAGGCAACTCCCACATTAAGAGAGGGCTGTGGAGCCATTTTTGGGGGGCCAGATCAAGGTTATTTTGGAAAGTCAAATGTGTGCAGTCTAGGCTGGTTAGTACTGGCCATTTCGATAATGCAAAAGAGAATGTTTTAACAATAACATACCACCCATAATAATAATGTTGCTATAGAATGCTTTAGAATACGTAACAACATATAAAATACACTAATATATATTGTTTTTTAAAAAAAATCAAAGCAAAGTATATTATTTGGGATCTAAGTGGGTAATCTCTTAGAGCTTCAGTCTCCAATATAACAAACATTAGGCTCCCCTTCGTGTCTTGACAGCAGTTCTTATTTGTTTGCTTTATGTGTTAAAGGATCACTTCAGTATAATGAAGCATCACATCATACTCAATATCTACAGTACAGAAATAAAAACATCCTTATTGCTAATCACCTTATAAAGTGGGAAAGTTTCCTAATTGCCTTTATCTTTCAAACATCAGAAATTTCATATTTTAAATTAGAAGAGGCAATGGGTATTAACAGTCTGGCAGAGAGGAACATGAAGATCCCTCTCCAAACCTACATTCTGCATTTATATATTAGTTTCTAACATTACAGGAAAATTACTAGACAGTGTGCTATAACAAAGAAACATATATTTTCTATACAACAATTATAAAATCAGATTCCATTTGCCTTGATTCATCATTTAAGCAGGATGAGAAATTGAGGCTTAATTAGAAAGGTTCATCATGGGACAAGACACAGAGAGCCCCAGTCAGACCCTGAGAACAGCTGATTCATACATTTATTTTCTCAGCAGAAGAGGGTGTTTCTGGATCATTTATCATGTAAGAGGCTCAGGACACTGTAGTTTAAAAGAGCCAAATTAATCAGTGTACTGACAGCTCTTTCTTTCTAATAAGATTTCTCCTCACTTAAGCAAGTTCATTTCCAGGTATTAAAACCTAATTTTAGTTTGAAGCTAAACCTCAGACTTCCATAACAGGCCACTGTAGAACAACCCACCAATACTGTTTTTCTAGCCCATGAATTTGAAACAAATTTCCAAAAGGAAGTGCTCTGTGGTTCAGAGGCAGGCCCTGGAGAAGGAAGGGGGGGCACTTCACATCATTAGCATAGGATACCTTTACAGGAACGTTTTGCACCTTTGGAAAATATTCATATCTCATTGTCCTGTATGCCACAGAACCCACATGCAAAAACTAAGGGGTGCACCAGGGCTGCATATATGCAGATATATTTATCATTAAATTATTGCTACACATTAAACAATTGTTACACTTTTTTTTTTTAGGTTTACTTTGTACAGTTTTATTTGCTTTTGGAAAACCTAATGCTCGTTTTCCCAGATGTTTATGATAGTGCTTCCCAAGAAATATCCTGGGGTCTCTTTCACGACACTCAAACAGAATTAAGAAAAGAACCTCTTCCTTCTAGAGTGTTGCTGAGTGTAGTTCATGCAAATTAAGTTGCCAGTTTCTGTTCTTCTACAAAATTTCTTTGTTTTGGGAAACCAGACATTGTTTCTGAGGGCTTTCTGCCCTGAGCCCTCAAAGCATGAAGCAGCAGGAGTGGAAGGAAGTCTGCCTTTGATCATTAACAAAGATCAGCCCTGATGGATGCCTTGGGCTCCCAGTTTTCTCACCAGGTTTGCCCCAGTACTGCTTGACACATTATCTCTTTTTAAATCACTCCAGTTTGCAACAGGACATTCATCTTCCTGGCTGTGCCTGACACCCCTGTGTGCACCAGGCCCTGGTGAACACTTGCCCTGCACAGTGCCATAGAAACATGAGATTCCAGAGAGCTCAGGAACCCCTTCAAAGTGACTGCCCTGAGAGCACTTCTGCAGTCTCCTCGTCTCCAAAGGCTTTCACTGCCATGCTGCCCTCCAGCAGCCAGCTACGTACTGGGGCTGGTCTGTATTGTGAGAAATGGGAGCCAAGAGTGTTGTTTTGTGTTTGTTTTGTTGCTCCCGTGTATTACCTGTTGATAAGTATTGTTCTGTGTTTATATATTGTTGTTCTCTTGTTGTGCTTGTTGATCAGTGTTGTTCCATACCTGTGTTGATATACCTGTTTGTACCCCTTTTTCCCAGTGTTGTTCTATTGTTGAAGCTGTTCAGCACTTGCTTGTTTGTACCTTCTTCCCTTTCCGTTGGGAATTATACCTTCTTCCCTTTCCGTCGGGAACCACGCTGTCACTGCTCCCAGAAAGACTTGCGCCTGAGCTATATGCAAAATAGGGGCCTTTGGCGCGGTTTGGACCCCCAGAGCAGAGGACTGGTAGGGGGCAGGAGAGTGGGAGTTGTGGCCCTGGCTCGGCAGAGCTGCGGAGAGTCATGTACCATCCACTAAAGCTGGGTTTTGTCTTGTCACCATGACTGTAACAGCACCTGGACTAAATGGTACCCCTAGACTGCGAGCCAACTGCGGTCTTCCTGAGGACTCCCGCGAGGACGGAAGCCCCAGCTCTGCCGAGAGACAGAGCTGCACATCTCCTCCTCTTCTGCGTCAGTCCTGGGAGCAGCGGCGGTGTGCGCAACCCCTCGGGCCCCCATCCGAGCTGGTCTCATTTCAATAAAGGCGTGCAAAGGACCTGGTTTCCTGCCCTTTGTTTCTAACATGTATGAGCCCACCTTTCAGCATAAAAGGTTCCAAATACCACATTTCTTTTAGTAGAAATAGTCTATGAGCCTCTACAAAGCTGTTCAAGTCAGAGTGTTTCAGATAAAAACATCTACAGATCCGTGGAAAAATTTGCTTTATCCAATATTTACATTGTCATGCCAAACTGTTACTGTACTCAGGTGAGGCTGACTAAAGAGATATGAGAGAAACATATCCAGAAACTAACTGTGATTCTTTGTCAGAGTCAATACCCCATGTGAAGCAGGGGAAAAGATTTCTGTACCTCAAAGGACACAACAAATGGAAGCAGTTCCACAGGAGGCTCCACAGAATTGCATCTGTGCTGAATCACACACTGCAGCAGCCACACCCTCCTCTCACATGCAGGATCTGAGACTTTGTACAAACTGAGCTCACATAAAACAAATTTTAGATCTTGTCTTTCCCTGGGTTCCTTGATTCACTGAGATTTGAATATTTCATGTATCTGTCCAGGTAACCTGTTCTGACAGAATAGCTATATTTTAACATTAAGGATTTGAAAGTTCAATTCCTTAAACAACAATCATTCAACCTATGGTTTTCACATACATTCACTGTCCAGTGTAAACCCTTAATGATGCATAACTAAGAAGTGTTTTCCCTGACTTTTACAAAGCTGAGAGCAGACCTAAGGTACAGAGTGACCAAACACTGTAAAAAAATGCATCATGCAAAGGGCAGCTGAAGCAAGTTATTCAAATTGCCTACCGGTTCAAAATTCCCCCCATGAAAGTCATTGAAATATTTCTGTAAGAGAACAGTGAGATTTAAAAGAAGCTGACAGAACACAAACTCTTGGAGACCATCCTCACTGGAAGCTTGAGTTTTTTTCACTCCAAAGCATCTCTCAGTCTCAAAGAGCACTGCAACCCACACAGCTTTCTAAAAACATTCAAGAAAACCCAGACATTTAATATTTGCCTGCCAGCCAAACAGACCTCCAAGGTGCTGTGTCTCTCAATGTCTTTACCCAAAATATGTGCAATATGGAAGGGATCTTAACTTAAATGGTTTTCAAGGTAACTTCACACACAGAGGAAATCACAACAACCCTGGCAAAATCATACTGCTTCTAGATTTGTTGCCTTGGGTTTTAATTTTGTTAGAAGGCTAATGTATGAAGGGTTAGAAGAAAATATAAGCCCTAAATCAGATGCACTGGGGAGGAAATTGCATCTGGAAGTGCCAGAATATGCTCAGCAGGACAGAGAAATGAAGCTTTAGGGGTCTATCTGCCTATATATAAGATTGGATTCAGTATTACATCCTAATTTGACAAAACACCTCAGCACAGGCTTAAAGCTAAGCCTGTGCATAACTTCCACTGAAGACAAGATAGATTTTTTTTAAGATGCCAATCACTAAAGAAGCTAAAGGCTTTTAGTTCAAATATCCCAATTCTCACCTGCAGACAGCAGGACTCCTGAAAAAGAGAGCAGTTTTCTGCAGCACACCTCACTGTTTCAGGAAAACAGTTATTACAATTTTCAAACCCTGAAGTTAGGTATTTAAATCCCAAGCCAGGTACATAAATGATAAAGCTGCATGACTTTCAGACGTGCTGAGCTCCCACTGGTTTTAATGAGGGCAGTACATGTTCAGATCCTCTTGAAAGCAAGATTGTTTAGATACCCAGGTATGAATGAACAATCTTGACTTTGAGATGGAAACAGCTTTTGTAAGAGCCAGCTGGAGTTTTTTATCACTCTTTTTCCACGACTGATTAGGGAGCCTGGCTCTGAGTGATTATCAACCAGCATGTCCCACAGGAAGAGCTGCACCTTGGCTGGCAGTGGGGTGGTACCCGGGGTAAAGACAGGCTGTCATCCACACACTTGATGGTGAAGTTAAAGCATGGACAATTTAAACTGAGTTTCTGCACTAACAGGCCCATATACACCAGGATTTCCTAAAAAGATGGCAAGGAAGCTACAGTATCACAAAATAATTTCTTAGCTTCAGACTTGTCAGATGCAGCAGGTGCAAGACATTGTTTCTAATGCATCTTTTAGAACACATCTTACACAAACCCGCTTGATTTAGACATTTTCTCCATCACAGGAAAGACAAGAGCTTGAAATCTGTGAATAGTCAAGCTGTTATACACTTTAGCCAGCAAATTTCAGCAGGTCACTGCCAGGTGACCCTTCACTTCCATTTCTGAGGTGGAATAAGTTGAAGCCATCCACAACCTGTATGAAACCCTGGTTTTGTCAACCTCTTGAAGCTGGGCAGGTTTCCAGAGACTCCAGCTATTAAGCACTAACCCATTCAACATTGGTCACCATCTCCAGTACCTTCTTTGTCAAGATATTCAGTGGTGGAGGCAAAACACTGTTCAGTGCTTTGGAAGAGATTCCTCTGCAATATCTGGGGTAGAGCTGACAGCAGAGAGCTGCTTATTGGCACTCACATGATTAAAATAATGCATGTGGCACAATCCATCATCCATGGTAGACATTAAGCACTCTCTAATATCAATTACCAATTAAGAGCTGACAAACAAATTTTTCTGATGAGCAGACCCATAAAATTACAGTCTGCTGGGAAGGAAGAATCTGACCTCCTTTTCTAGACTTACTCAGCCAGCCCATTCTCCAACAGAAGGAAATGCAACTGTTTGAGAGAAGACTCTACAAAACTGGGGAAAAGAATCCCTATGTGATTTCCAGATATTAGCAGATTTTTGACTTTAATTTACAAGCCCATCACATTGCCCAGTGCCACATTGCATTTATTAGTGTAAACATGGTGAGTAAGATCTCAGCAAATCAACAGGGAAGAAAACAATTCATATTGCTGGCAGAGTTTATCTACCTGCTCATTACTTTCAGCAAATTGCTCATAAGGACACAGCTTTTTCCAGAAGCTGTTTATTTAAGTGCTTAATGGATATTCTTGTCACACTAGGCCAAGAAAAGTCACATCAAAACTTTTGACACATCATTTGATGCTATTTTATATTTTAAGAAATTTGGCACACATCACATTACAGTGCAATGCATTATTAAGTGTCATTCTAGGATGTGAGATAATCAATCAGAAAGATCCTTTGGGATCAAATGAAATTGAATAACTGACATTTCAGCATGAACAGAAGTACAGGGTCGACTGAAGAAGTTGCCATTTGAGGAAAAAACTGTTCAAAGAAGCTTAATTATTTCTATTCCTCCTTTTTCTCTTCATTAATATTCCTAGTAGTGTTGCATTTAGGTCTCAAATCCAAGGCCCCTCCTCTGCTCAGTGCCTGGATTTCCCACTATCTACACTGTGAGTCCTGGAAAGCCATCAGACACAAAGAAATTCCCTGTTAAGAATCTGATCATGTTACTCAGACTATTTGGCCTTGTGCTTGCATTCATTATATGAAATGGAATGCTAGGAAATGCTGTGAAAGCCAGGAACAGAGGGGATTAAGGAATCTCTTTGGGTCACTCATTCACTTCCCACCCCCTTCTCTTCTCCCTCTGTCCTGGGTCAGGCTCCTTTCCCAGATCAGTCTCTGTGCACTCAAACAAAATGCAGACTGATGGAGAATGTTGCAGTAACTGAAACTCCCTTTGGAGGGAAAAAGAAAAAAAAAAAAAAGTGAAAATAAAGACAAATCACTGTTTATCTGAAACAATACAAGCCTATTCTGATGGGTATAAATAGCAGTTGGAAAAATTACTTTTGTGAGCCAGTACATCAAATCCAGCATTTCTGTTTGGCATAGGCTCAGCTGCCTTAGTCCAGAAACAGTCCAGGCTGGGAGAGGGACATGTCTGTCACACACATAATGGTTCAGTGCTCTACATTCAAATAATTTATGAATACCAAGAGGGCTAGATTCTGCAACTAAGGTTCAGGAAAAGGTACATTACAATATACTTTATAAATTCTTTAATTATTTTATTTCTATAGCTATGAATGCATCCTTTTGGTCATTTTTCATGTATTTCACAAGCCTGCACATCTAATCCCTGGGCAAACAACCATATCAAAGAGGCAGCTCTTGAACAAAAGCAGCCACAGAAGCACCTGCACCCTTGGGTAGAGACATATGGTATGTTATATGAAAACAAAATACATACATACAAACACTGTGTCCAGTGAATTTACCACATATTTAAAATATGTCACTAGCAGAAATTCTCAGCAGCATTTCTACAGAATGTCTCCTGTCTCACATCTCAGAAGACAGCTTGCTGGATGATAAAAACCACATTTTAATAGGTGCCATTTAGTTCAGTACTGTGTAAGCAATGACCTCTGCTTCACAGACAGGAAAGGGATTTTTGAAACCAGCTAACCTTAATTATTTTCAATTTACTAAATACATAAGCTTGCAGTAGGATGTTTAAAACTGACAAACTTAACATCTCTCTTTTAATTATCTTCAACTAAGTAGTCAACTAAGGAGGTATCTTCAGAAGCAAATAAATAAGTTAGACTTATAAATCTCATAGTAGCATGGGGTTTAGTAGGATGTCAATTCCTTTAGTAGGGTGTCCATTCCATGTAGCAGCTGCTGAAAACTATATCCTCAGATGTTGCATTTAGCTGATTGACCATGCAGAGGTGAGGTCAGAAAGGATCTGGTGGAAATGAGAAGGGTCCAGGAGCAGCCCAGTCAGAGAAGCGAATTCCCACTGCAGTGCAGGTAGTGCTTCCCTAGGGAAACCTTGTCCTGGCAGAGGCCAGTGAGAACTGCATGGCTTTGTTCACNAGTAGGGTGTCCATTCCATGTAGCAGCTGCTGAAAACTATATCCTCAGATGTTGCATTTAGCTGATTGACCATGCAGAGGTGAGGTCAGAAAGGATCTGGTGGAAATGAGAAGGGTCCAGGAGCAGCCCAGTCAGAGAAGCGAATTCCCACTGCAGTGCAGGTAGTGCTTCCCTAGGGAAACCTTGTCCTGGCAGAGGCCAGTGAGAACTGCATGGCTTTGTTCACAGTCTGGCCTTGCTGGGCAGTTTCTAAATCTGGAATTTCCCTTGGAAAGCAAATAGTACCATTAAGTTTCCTAACAAAATAAGTACCCTATGCCAGTTAGGCATCATACACTGGTTTTCTCCTTTGGTCTTTCTCTTATCATGTCTGTGAGGAAAAATCAAAGGGCTTTGCTCCCATTTGGGAAGAGTAGAAAACAGCAGCATGCAAGCAATGGGACCATTCAAGAGCTCCTTTTAATATGCTCATGTCCTAAGGCACAATTATGTTAAGCTATGTATTTATTTATCAGAAAGCCTATGTATTAATACAATAACACAGGCCCTATTCCTAAAGACACACTTTGACCTTCTGAGTATTTCAAGCCATACCCAGGAGTCGTCCCCTGATGACACACCCAGTCCTACATCCATACTCCCACCTACTATTCAGTATCAGTCAGAATTTGGGCTGAAGAGAGAATACAGGAGCAGTGCTCTTCAGAACTCACACAAAAATCAGGTGCAGGAGAACTCCTGAGCAGCAAGTGGTGCAGAGCTTTGGGCAGGGAGCTGCATCTTGCTCACACACATCTAAAGGAATTCACAACTTCTAATAAGGTCCTATTTTCCTGCTTCTCAATTTCATCCCAAAGGCACACAGTTCCCTTAAAGAGCCAGAGCAAAAGAGCAATTCAAGTTGAGCTCTAAGCCGTGGTCACACCACGTAACCTGTCTGAAGATTTTCCTGTACAGTTCAAAGGGCATAAAGGGGACCTTGATTCTTTGAAGTACAGCTCCCCATGGTGTTTCTTCCCATAAAGAGCAAAACATATGCCATAAAACTTTATGATCAAACTTACAGGAATCTGGCTCAGAGCCTCAGAGTGCAAGGAAACTAATTAGTTCAAACCACACCCTCCCCAGTCCCAAACCTTCCCT
>VZTT01009548.1:0-23398 GCA_013400855.1 Buphagus erythrorhynchus
GCCCTGAAATTGCAAAATCCCCCGCCAAAATAACAATTCACTACATATAGCTATGGAGTCATTCCTGTCTTTGAACACGAGTCAAGCTAAAGCTGTGGAGACAAGAAAAAGAAAAGTGACTTCATGCTGTTCCTTTGGAAATTACAGAATCACAGGGAGGTTTTTTATTAGCTTAGGAAAATGCACACCCAGTGCAGTAGATACTGAATAGCAGCGAAGTCTGCAGATAAATGCTTNCTGAATAGCAGGGAAGTCTGGAGATAAATGCTTTGCTTTCACAGACAAAAATTTAAACAAATATTTACATGAAACCAAGAGTCTACAGATTTCCTGATCAGAAGTCCTTATTAGGAAAAAAACCCTGGGGTGTCCTCTCAAGGGACACAAGAAGAACTCCTTGGCTGGGACACAGCCTGGGTCAGCACTGCTCCACCCGTGGCCTGCAGCCCTTTCACATCTGTGCAACCTTCCCCCACGCCCCAGAGGATTCCAGGGCCAAGGTTCACCTTGGCCCTTCTCCTGCAGTTCCACGTGCATTTCCTGTCAGACCTGCCTGTGCAGAGCACAGCACCCATTTTTCCTATCACAAGGAAGGCTTAAAGTCCTGTCTGAATATTATACAATAGTTTTCTTTTTACTGCTGTGTAAGACCTCTCAGTTTCCATAGCTTTCTTTACTAATGCTCCCAGCACTCATTCTATTGTCCTATGTTCCCTGACCCCCAATTATATTATAATGTATATATATATATAAATGCAATTAACATGCCACAGACTTTTGATAAACTAATAGCTTGCTGTCTCCTTGATTTCCCTATTGACGTTTTACTGCCTTATTATAGCTTTTTTAATTTTTCTTTCGAAGGATAACTTTTTTAACTTTGAATTGGCTATCTAGGAATAAAGAACAGCCTTGGAGATGACTTCATTTAGGAATTATTTAGTACTGTGCTTTCCACAAATCAACTACATTCCCTTTCCCTCCCTACATCCTCACGTAACTCTGTTCTTTATCTTACTGGTTGTTGTTCTGTGGTGTAGGGCGTAGAAATATTATTTACATATGAAGCTCGTGCACCACTTTATATTTATTCATATGTTTCTAACGGTGTTTGGCAATGTATTTAATCTGCCTCAGTTTCCCATTAGCTGCATTGGTCTGAGGGTCCCCACAAATGTAATAATCTGTGAAACGGTGAAGACTCTGGGCTATGTAGAGGTGATGGTAGCAGGAAGCCCAAGACGTTTGGATATTTAAAATTCAGCTGGGAAGGATGCGAAGGCAACAGGGTCTTTGCTCTTCTGCCTGACCACAGTGTCCTGACCAGCAACGGCCTCACGGATCACCACCGGCGTCTCAAAAAGGCAATATCTAAATAATCGGCTAGCTCCCTTTTGTCCTGTGGAGCATAGTAAATAAAAGCCAGACTTTTGAGAAACTTACAGAAAAATTTACCCAAAAGGTTGTGTGGAAGCACAGCCCCAAGACGGAGGCTTTAGCCGCAGGAGGATGTTCGTGCGAGGCTGGCGGCAGCCCCCACATCTCCCGGCCGGGGCCAAGCGTCTTCATGAGCTCACACCTGCTTTCCCATTACGTTTTGTGGAAGTTCTCCAAAGCTGTGGACTATTACATCTGAAAAGACCTGAAGCTGAATGAGGTGACTAGGTGGAAGTGAAAGGGCAGTCAAATGTCCGATGCCTGGCAGCTCAGCTCGGGGGATAGACTCAGCACGAGCTGACGAGGGTGGTGATTTTGTCAAGTCGCTTTTTCCATGCCAAAGAATGTTCGGCGGTTTTTTTGAGGTAAAATGATGCGCCGGAAAGCCTCCCTGGACAGTGTTCCACGGCTCTCCGCCTGAGAAGAAGGAGGTGAGCGACGGTGTGGGAAGGGGAGGGGCGGGAGGCAGTGCGGGGGTGCGCGTGTGAGGTGGGGATGAGGAGCAGGAAGACGCTTCCAGTTGGGAGGAACAGATAGTCGTGAGTCTCACAGCAGGGTGAGCTATTTGGCAAAGCCCTGAGTTTTGTTTCAGGAATGTAAGTTTTCCTGTGAAGCGGTTCACTGCTCCCTGAGTGAAAGGCATATCGCTGTTCCCCGAAGTGCAAAGCTGCTTGCTGCGCCTGTCCCTCCGTAAAGGCGGTGCTCAGCTGTCGCCGCCCTGAGGTGATGGCTGGCTCCAGGTCTCTTTGTCAGAGACAAGGCTGATCAAGTAATTTAACAGGGAGCAGCTGGGTGTGAGCAGAAGCCTGAGGTAAGTCTCGTGACCGGGACAAGCAAATAGTGCATCTGGGGGATTGTCTAAGAACATCTGAGACGAGGCCAGCATTAATTAAACCTAAAGATGCTCGATTCTGCCTAGTACTCAGATGGAGTGTTTGAGATGGCTCCGCTTTGCTGCTGGATGCATCAAGTCCTTTTATTCAGAGTATTCCAGACACGCAACAGTAACTGATTGAACTGGAGAAGCCAGAGCTGTGGCTGTTGCTAGGGGATAACTCCCAGTACAGTACGGGGAGTGAGCACCGCACCAGCACGGCGTGAAGCAGTGGGCGAAAAGTTAAATGCGGGGTTGCACAGAGGGGTGAGCCCGAGCCCCGCCGATTCCGGAAGGCGGCTGGCACATCCTTCTGTGCGGGGCAAATCACTATCGGAAAAGTGTCTAAGCTGGTAGAATTAAAAAAAAAAAAAGACTTTTTTCTTTTCCCCTGAGTGCAGCTTTGTTTTCCTACTTCTAGCAGGTTTTGTGAAGGAATGCTATGCAGCCTTGTACATGTGGCGGTGTAACTACGGTGTTGGTAAAAAAAAAAAAAAAAAGTTTTTTTCTGGTTTTCTCAGCCTGAAGAGAGCAAAACTGACAATTCTGTTGAAATCCACTGGAAAATACCACCAAGAAAAGGGTCTTTAATCAGCAGCTTCTTTTATTTCCAGCATCCGGTGACTCCAGCCGTCTCTTGCTGCATTCCCTGTGCCCAGCGTGGCAGTCTGCACAGCCTGCAGAGACAAACCCTCTCTCCTCGCCTGGCTGGCTGAGGTGGTGTCGCTGTGCTTCGCAGCTTCTATCAGGATATCGCGGCAGGTGTGTGCAGTCCCGACCAAGAGGATGACGGGGAGAGCTGAACCTTTAACTAAAAAGTGATGTGCATTGCTCCACTGCAACCCTCCCTGGTTGCTTCAGAGTAGCAAACCTCAGTGCAGAGCCTGGGGCTTGGTGCATGAGAGCACCATTCTGTGCACTGCACAACCAGTCGCATCAACTTTGCAAAGGACTCGCTTTTTAATTTTATTGTTATTCCTGAACTTTGTAAGAGAGAAGAGGCTTTCTATCTGTCTGAACCATGAGTGGCTGCTCAAAGAGATGCAAGCATGGGATTGTCAAATTTGCCCAGACTGTTTTTAAGCTCATCACGGGCACTCTCAGCAAAGGTAAGGGAAACATTTTAATTCATACTGTTCCTCTGTTCTGTTATGTTTGTGGGGTGAGTTTTGTAGGCTTGAGGGAGGTTTCTGATAGGGTTTATTGTTTGTCTCTTCAGAGGTGTTCTGGTTTAATTCTGGGAATTGCCTGCTCTGAAAGAAATTGCTGTGAAGATTGGAGTTGTGCCAGAAAGCTTTATGTAGTTGTTCCTACCTTGTGTAATTTGTAACCTGTGTTTATCAATCTGCCCTGGCCGGCAACTGTAGTGAGTTATTTCAATGTGTTCAGAGATGTGTTTGTGAAAACAATTGATGTGCAGCCTAAAAAAATTTAAAGACTTCCTAACTGTCAGTAAATTGCTCTGTGTCATTTTATGCTTTATTGTCTCTGCTAATTTGAAGCATGTGTGTACCTTGCTTCAAGGTCTAGGTCATTGCTTAATGCATACATTTGAAATACCTTTTGCTTATCTAAGTTTCACTTACACCCTTCGTGCTTTCCCATGTGAAAATGAAAGAGTACCAAACTTATTTATGCTGTCCTCTTTACTAAAATCAAACAACAAACAAAATAAACTCTCTCTTCTTCTTTGTAGTCTAGTAGTTCCTCTGTTGGTACCCTCAGGTAAGTTATGTTATTTTTGTTGTCCATTCCTCTCATGACATTTCTCAGCACACCTCTGGCAGCTAATTATGTGAGTATCGGTGATCTCTGTGGACACTCCTGACAACTGTAAATAATACTATACTTGAATGCTCCTTGCCTGTTGAAATGTGGTCAGAATAGGTGAAGGTCAGACTTCTCCAAATTTTGTGTGTTTGGTTGGAGGCAGAGGTGGTTTTGGGAATTGATAACAGGGTTTGAACTAAATTATTATCAGAGATATTTGTAGAAGGCTGAAGAGTCTCTGTTGTGATGCAATCTTTTAAAATACAAAGTCAGACTCTTTTTAATGTGGTCATAGTCAAAGAGTAAATAAAAGAAACACTTATTTTTCATATAAGTTTAAAATTCTTAGAGGTGTGTGGCTGTGTTGGCTGTCTGGAGCGCATGCATATGCTCTAAAATGAATTTTAATGTTTAAGTGGTTTCTTAGGATAAACTAAAGCAGGCTTAGGTAACTTAAAAAAAAATGCAAAAGTGCCAAGAACTGTGAAGAGCAGTTTACTTTTGCAGAAACTGGGAACATTTATTCAATCTGTCTATGTAGAAAAGAAATGTAGCTCTTAGACAGCTTTCTCATATTAACATTACTGGCTTGCAAAAGGAATCTGCACCAGAAAAATGTCTGTTTCACATTAAGAATACCAGACAGGTTGGTTGCTTTTAAAATCAAGTTTGGTTTAAAATTGCATCTGTGTGTATTTAATTCTTCTTCTTCCACTTTCCTCTTATCATCCATATCATGCCAAACACCAGCAGAAGAAAGAATAAGGAATCATAAAAGTATGTCATACGAAAGAAGTGCAGATTTAGGTTATATTTCATGGCTAATCCCAAGATGCCTTTCTTACTATTAAAAACAAGTGAGAAAAACAAATTACTTGTCATGCTCTGAAGAAAAGGTAGTGGTGATGTCTGTAAGATCTTGCTTTCTACAGCATGTCAGTGTGGTGAATTTGGTGTACTTTATTTGTGCTTTTGCTCATGAGATAATGGGATACAAGGTGTATGCTCTTATAGTCACGAGTGATCGATGGTAAGTTTTGTGCCATCTGTTTGAGCTCCACTGAAGGCAAGAGGAAACTTGTGTTCTGGTCACATTTCCCCACATGTACACCTAGAGCAGTTCATCTAATGCAGTGCTTTCAAGCAGCGTTTGTGTTTCTTGACATGATAAATACAATAATGAAATGAGACTGCCACAGTTGCCTTTGCTTTGGCAATGGGATAGATGAAAATTTAAGTCTGACAACAGAATAGCACTGTATGAAGAGCTAGAAATTAAAGCATAAAATGTCCAAAACCTGTTTCCCCTGCCCCCTGCTGCCTTCAGAAATGTGCCAGCATTGCACTATCGTAGTGATTGCAGCCAATGCAATGATGTTGTACACTTTTACCCATCGGCTTCCCATGCCAGTGTCCCATTTCAAGCTGTTTGGATGTGATAAGAGTGTCTTCCTCAAACTTCAAAAGAATTTGAAACTCTGATAAATTTCCTTTTTTTCCCATTTAGCTTGTGTTTTGAACTGAGAGAACCTGATTCAGGAAGGAATAAATCACATGAATTAGTTTGCTGCACAGACATCAAAGATCTGCTATAATTAGAATAAATGCTTCCATATTGTTACCTATGAAAATCATAACTAGAAAGATAGCGATTAGAAAAAAATATTGCTCAAGACTGTTGAATTTTGAAAAAAGTGTCAATGTTTATTTGTATGTTCATCCCAGAGCTTATTGTTTAGTATTTCTTTTAGTAAAGCTTCTGCATATAAAGCCAAGAAATAGAAACTGTTGCATATCACTATTATTGTTTTTTTAAACTTACACCATATAAATGCTTTTGCATATTCAAGTACTATCACCTGTGCTTTTCATCCCACTCCTGCCTCATTTCTTTCATACTCTTTAATGTGAGGCTTTACTTTTATTTTAAATACCTTTTACAAGGAAAATCCTTTACTAGGAACAAGTTTCACTCTCTCATGCTTTGTAGGGAAAGATGAGACAGGAAAAGCTTACAGATATGATTGCTTAGCAGGAGATTCTGAAAATATAAAACCTGTGAATGATATAGAAATGGTAGCTAGTTTTGAAATGTAAAGCATGGCCAAGCAGGAAGACAACAATTAGCTGAACGTGGGTTGTGCAATATCTAAAAAAACGATACCTAAGAGCCCAAGGGGTGGAGCCCACCAAGGTACCAGGGAAAAGGTAGATTAGGAGGTGGCTTTTAAGACTTAGAAAGTAGATTATATGGTAATATAGTAGTTTCTATAGGCTGCATGTAAATGTAGTAAGAGGGGTGTTCTGTACTGGTTGGTGACTGGGAATTAGAATATTCAACATAGAATGGGATAAAGCCACAAGGTAATAGGAAATCTCTCTCTTGGCCACATGGGACCCTGATATCAGCTGTGCTGGTAGCAGGGCCCCCTTTTTACCCACGACCCTCACAATAAACACGTGTTCCAAGAGCATCTCTGCCCTCTGAGGAACTCTGTCCCTACCGTCGCAGCTCGATACAACTGCCTGCTAACACCAGGGATCTTACAATGCTTGAGCCATTCTGTGGGGATATTGCAGTTGGAGATACTCCACAGTTCAATTGGCATGTAATCTTAGCTGTGTTATGATTACATGCTATGGCTTCTGCTTGTTTTAATAATAGCAATGGTTATTTACAATAGTAAAATGAAATTGATTGCAGCTATAAAGTCCTTCCTTTTGCAGCAAGGTGTGAGGAGACTGTGCCCTCTCCCTGCAGCGGTCTTTAAGGGAAGAGGCTCACCTGATACCACTGTGCAGCCTCCAGCCTAGTTGGTATGTCCTGATTTACATCTACAACAAGTCTATGAGGCTGTAAGCCAAGAATTTCATAGCTGGTACTTCTGAAAACTGGACTAGCAAATTTTGCCAGTTTCCTTCTTAGTATTTTCTTATTTGGAAAGTTTTAGTACCACAGCAGAGGTTTTTGCATCTGTGTGATAGAAAGCTTTGCATAGTGAGATGTATACATTGAAGAAAACGTGCCTGGAGAAGTGTGCCCTATTGCAACTGGTGTGAGCAGGATAGCCCTCTTATTCTCCTTGGCTGGGATGGATGTTCATACCTCCAGAGGAGATTGTAGAAGAGGCTTCTGGAAATATTACCACACGTGATGGGCAGTGGATGAGCCGAGCACTTTCATCGAAGTTGCCTTTGTGAAGATTTTGTGGGAAGTTAAGGTGTTCTTTCACATTACTCTGGTGTGTGAAATGGTGGTACATTCTCCATGGCCTGGAAGCAGGTAGGAATGGCAAGAATGAGTTTGTAGAGGGTTTCCTATTGAGCAGAACGATTAAACAAGAAGCCTGTATGTGTGAAGATATTGCTAATACCATTAAAAACCTAGGAAGGAAGGGTCGTGCTGGGTTACCAAAAATGAAGCTGGAATGAGACCTCTTGCATTTCTATTAATGTATTCTAATTATTAACACAAGAAAAGCAAGATTATTTTAGGAATCAACACCTTCAAAATATTCCTTTCCAAAACCAGATAAGTTTCTGCAAATTACCCTTTCACCTTTGTTCCAGAACTTCCACTCTTTTAGTTGTGTTCTAAAGATGCTTGCCAAAGGCACTCATTTCTGATTTTTTGCTTCTCTCAATTCTGTTCCACAGTGTAATTCATCTGGAACTGGTAATTTGTCTGCTTTTCATAGTTTTAATTGCCTAATTATCTGTTCCACTGCAGTGATAAAGTCTTCAAACATCTTGCTCTCCCCCCCGGCCTCTTCCAGCATGAAAGAAAGTATTCTGAGTGTTTTACAGCTGTGTGGTCTGTTTTGATGCCTTGTGAATTTAAATCACAGCTAGTCTTCTAAGATGTTATGTGAGATGGTAAGGAATGGTGCCTCTTAGTCACACTCAGGCTCTGTCTTCTCTTAGGGGAAGTTAATCCTGTGCCTTTGGAACATACTGGCACTGTATAATGTTTGTCCTCATGACTCTAGCCTCTGAAAATGCAAGGGGAGGGTAAATGTTGCTAGATGCCCTAAAGACTCAGGAAGGTTCATTGCAATTGTTCAAGTCATGCCAGAGCTCCTGCACCTGTGTAACATATAAAAAGATATTCTGATCCTCCTGTGGCAACATAGCTCCTCTTCACTCCTTGATTTAGGGCTACTGCCTTCAAGCTGAGGGAAGCTCTAGTTCAGAAGGAACTGATGCATCAGTTCTCTCTTTATTGCACTATTCTGAGTGTTTTAAATGTTATTTAATAAGGAAAGTGGTTACAGAATCCATAATAATGTGCTTTTATGGAGTGGAGTTAGAGCTTGTCAGTGTTTACCAAATGACCCTGGAAGGTGAGAGTTTCTGTACATACAACGCTGTTAGAGGAGGGGCTGTTGCTCTGAGGGGCAGAATAACTGTTCAGCTAGAGAAGAGTCTGGACCTACTGAAGCTTCAGCATTCAGTACCTGATCTTAACTTTACCCCGTGAAACTCTTCATTTTCATTGCATGATAGGGACTTTTGCATGGCGTGACTCTAATTTTTATTTTGTTCTTTAAAAATGCCAGCTTATCTAGTTGCATTTTCTCCATAATGATCAGCCTCTGAGCCAGTAAGCAAAGTACAACTCTGTTTGGCATGTTGAACTTTTGCATGCCTATGAAAAATGAACTGCAAATAAAAACTATCTCTTCTGCAAAGGCTGTGCTGCTTAAGGAATCTGAATATACGCACATGCATTGCACTTTTGTCATCAAGAGCAACATGAATTATAAGAACTGAGAGTGAGAGGAAGTGATGATGCTCTAGTCTCCCTTTTAAAACTCTCTACAAACCTCTGCCTCTAAGCTAATGTCTGTGCAACCATACAGCTGGATGTGGCTGCTAGAAATTTATTAGAAACTTAATTATTTGCAATGGTGTAGCCCTGAAAGATAAGTATATATTGTTAATTAGAAAACAAAGGAGCTGTTTCCAAACAGGCTGATTCAGATAGGTCTGATAATTCATGCTCTTATCGACTGCTCTCTCAGGATTTGGTAGTTGCCTCTGATGCCAGAATCTCTTAATTCTCAAGAGCACCATATGACTGAGCAACAGTTGTCTGACAGTGTTTAAGAAATACAAGTTACAGAATGTTAAAGCGGTAGCTTGTTCAGAGTAGCTCTTATTTCTCGAGCAGAGGACCAGTAGGGTGCAGTGTATCTGAGAGTTTTACAGGATGTAAAAACAGAAAAGTGTGGCTTGTATTTTGGGTGATGAGGTTTATTTTAACTTTTCTTCCCAGACATAATTCATATCAAGTGTTTGCTTAGAAAAGTAAAGTTGGAGTGTAGGGGTTTTTATGTCACATATTGGCTCTTTACCAATACTTTATGGTATTGCATAGTATTTTCTCTGTTTCAATTTTTTTTTCTATAAATGCCTATCAGAGGATGTGTTACACTAAAATTACAGAAACATCTTGTTACAAATGGCACTGTAGTAATGCAAAAAAAAAAAAAAAAGATTAGAAATGGAAGCAGAATAAAATAATATAATGTGGAAAGAGAAATGATGAAAAATGACAGGCACCAAGGTTTGCTTTAGTGAAAAGTACATTTTTATTGGTTGATTAGCCTCATCATACATGGAACAGGTGCCATTGTTGCTGATCTTCTCTTTTGAAGGAGAGTAAGGGAAGTGATGCAAGATACAAGGTGAAATAATGCTAGTCACATGGCAGGTGGCTGAGTGACATGTTTCTGATGTACGTGGTTGTCTCCTCTTCCTAAAAGTAAGTTTTTAGCAGAGGGTTTCATTGGTGACTTGCTAGTGCTATATCCAGAAGTGAATTGAAGTGAGATAGGTCTTGTTAAAGTACTAAGATGTGGTTAGAACCTATTAAAATGTAAGCTATTATTTCTTCCATTAATTCAATGCAATAGGGTTTTTCTAAGTTCAATTTGAATTTGCTAACACTTTGTTCCAGTCAGACTTGTTGACTCTTATTTCCTTAAGTCTTTCTTAATGAAGAATAAAAGATCAGAGAGGCAAAACTGGAGTATATTTGGTGTAATATATAACTGTTAAAGTGTAAATTTCTGCTAGTTCCCCAAAGAGTAGTCATGTGAAATGCAAACTTCTGTCATTGCAGTTTTCTTCTGCATATACCTTTTGATCGCCTGTTCTTTTTGCATGTAGTTGAATGGCATTTTAGATATTTTCCCTTACAATTTACAGCCTGAATGCCTTTCTGAAATGATTGTGCAGTGGGGAAGTCACTGGAGTGAGAAAATACAGAGAGCAAGAAATTAGTGCAAAATCTAATTCTGCAGAAGAGATGAATTGGAGCAGAAAAAATACAGTAAGATAGCTCTGATCCCACCTATCTAGGGGAGGCGAGATTCCTGTTTATTTCTGCCAAAGCTGCATATAAACAGAAAAGAAAAACACCCACTGTTTCTATGATTAAAAAGAAGTACTGGAATAGGGCTATTCTCTTTAATCTCCGATGAAAACTCAGCATTAGTTCTGCTTAATATCTTCAACCACATCCATAGTTTTAATGGAGAGCAAATTAATATTACTTAAACAAAATGTGTCATACAGCCCATTTGTAACTTCTGCCAAAGATGATCTGTTTTCATATTATTTGCAGTTGCATAATGAGATGTGCAGAGAGGCTGGGGAGGTGGATATGTGGGAATTGTAATCTGTAAATATGTTATTACAGTGAAGGATTGCTACTGGCAATCATCAAACATGAAATACTCCACTTAGTACTACAGATACGGACAAGGGGGTCACAAATTTGAGTCTTAGTTGCATATTTGCTGCATCTTGAGACTCTTGGACCAGTCAGCAGAGTAGTCCTGTGCCATTTATTCAAGAAGCTGTTATTAATTTTATTTTTCATTATGAAACAGAAGAGATTGCTAAGCATCAAGTTTTGTTGTTTAGCTTTTAAATTTTATTTTGCCAGAGTGCAGTATATGCAAATCCCTTTAATCACTTTGAAATATGTGCTTTATTTTGATATATCTTCAAATTCTTCTTGGCTGTCTTCCTCAAATGTCCGCATTTTTACTGATCATAAACATATCAAGGGTAATAAATTGCTCTTTCTTATTGTATCAGTCAGGAAGTGAACTTGATATTACAGTACAAGAGATAATACTAAATGTGGGTACAGTTAAAGAATTTACCTATAAACTAAACCTGTCATCTTTTTCCACAACTGCATGACTTTAGGAGGGACTGAGAGAGGCTGGCTGTTAGGTGACAGTATTTGTAAATGACAAGGCTCACTGTCTTACGTGAAAGGAAGGAGAGCAGTAACAGGATGAGAATAACGGCCTTTGCAAATGAGACTTAGGCAGGATTGAGAAGCTCATATGCAATTTTCTGGGAAGATAATATTAAGAAAGCTGGCTGCTGTTTGTGAGAGTGCTCCTCCTTTTATGGTAAGATAATCATTCTATGAGACTGATACAGATGAAAGAGTGAAAAAAACATGTTAGGGTAAGAGCAGAAAGGACCAGGTGCAAACAGGAACTATTTCAATTGGCAAGGGAATTTAAGAGATGACAATAAAAGATAATGAAAATACACTGGAAATAAAGACAACACCCAAGGCCCATGAGTTCCAAGTGGCTCAAGGCTAATTCTTCCTTTAGTCTTCAAAAAACAGTTTATGTGACCTGCTTCTACACACAGTTGCCATAGGGAGAGAGCAGCAAAGCTTACTGTATCTGTAACATGGTGTGGGAAAAATCAAATTTCTCAGCCAACCAACCTAACTTCCCTGAACAGATAGTTAAGAGAATAAATTAGGGGAAAACACCCAAATATTAGAGAGATGAGCCAACTTTGAAATTACTTCCATTACACCATTCCCTGCCCACCTAAACAACATTATAACCCTCCCCACCTAGTCAGCTTTGTTTTCTCAATAATCAGATGGGAAAAAACCCACAACAAACCAAACAAAAAACACTTGTGTTTTCATTAGCAGAACTTTCAGAGTAGAAATATTGAAAACGGAAGATGTGGCGTTGCTTTAGGAGGTTTGTTTTGAAATCAAGGTATCTGACATTTTATAATCAAAAGAAGGAAGTAATTGAAATAGCTGTTAAAAGCCCATTAAAAATGTACTTAATTATGCTAGCCAGATCTACTACCAGCTTAGTCTGATGTTGTGTTACTCTGGTTAGGTGTTTGTAGCTGGAGACCTCAAGGTTTTACAGTTGCTGAGGTAAATTGACTGAAATTGGGATTAGGATCATGACAGCTCTGTGCAGCTTTATAGAATAAATGTTAATATTCACTGTCATACAAAAAGTACTGTTCAGTTAGGAAGGTTAGAAGTTGCTTTTCCTTCTCTCGGTGATGTCTGAGCTCTTACAATTATTAAAAGTGCTTTTTTCTGATTAGTTTACTAGTGATAATTTTACTCTGATATTTTTCTATACTTTTCCTAACCTTTGCTTGTCCCCATCTTGTCAGGTGTGGAGCATCTGGTGAGGTGTCTCATGGGTTTTATGGTTTTGGTTTGTGGTGGTTTTGGTTTTTTGGGGGTTTCTTGTGTTTGCTTGGGTTGGTAGGAACGCTTTATTTTGTTTTCTCATTCCATGTTGGGCTTTCTTTGTTTTTGTGATATTGTGTTTTTTTCCCCCTAAACTGTGTTGCTTCCATAAAAAAAAAAAAAAAAATCTATATTGCTGTTACTCTGTGACAAATTTGCCTCTTAAATGTGTAATGATATGGGTCCCCTGGGTAGAACTTGGTAAGAACCCTTTCCAAGTGTGCTGTCATACCTGTACAGATGGGTACCAGTCTGGTTTGTGTCACCAGCTACTAGAAAACACAAAGCAGACATAGACCAATAAATGCTATTGGTCTTCTAAACAGAATTGTTTCTCTCAGCTGTGGTGAGACACATGGTAATGGTCTCATGGAAATAATTTTGTGTTTTTTAGTCACTGTGCTCCTGAATGATGAAAAAAAGCCTATGTTAATTTTTTGAAGTTGTACCTTCATTTTTCACAGCCAGGTAAATTCTTAATTTCTGCTCTCGTATCTCTGACTATCGCAATCAGATATCCTTGCCTGGTTTTGACATGGAACTGGTTGAGTTGAAAAGATGGGGAAAAACAGAATTACAAGTTAGTTGTTGATTCTTCTTTTTAATTGATTTATATGATTGGAAACAGTTTTCTAATCTTAATAGGCTTAAGTATACTGCTGTACAGTGCTGTGATTTGAGGTCATGAAGTATTTTCACCGAGTCTTTATATTTCATTCTTTTTTTTATACTGCCTTCCAGTAAAGTCTTGATATTTTAAAGCTGCATAAAATACTTCCTCTTAACATCATCTGAGAGACTTTAAATGTCACTGAATGGGTGATTTGTTGCATTTCCACGTAGATAAATTCTGTGCAACCATGGACGTAAAGAGTGTTAACTTTCAGAATATAAAGTGATGGAACACACATGTTGCTAATCTTATTCCAAAAAAGAGCTACTGCAGGTTTTTATTCATAACTGTTAAAAAATCCTGCTTTCCAGTGAAGAACCATCTCGGCATCAGACTCCTTGTAATGTTCCATTCATTGAACTTTTTGATAAAGATGTGAGACTACAGGAGCTCCTCATTTATTAATTGGTTTTTTTTTTTCTTTTTAGGTGGTTGGGGACATGAGAGCTTCATTTATTAGGTGTCCCATGCTGACAAACACATGTTTTCATAATGGAAACTGAATCTGGAGTCTTCTTCTGTGTAGCATACCCAGCCTGTAGCCTGCCACTAGCTGTAGCTTGCTCAAGGGGCAGGCTGTAGCTGTGCCAGCCATCCCGGTGGCCTGCTGAATTATTTCACAGCCTGTGACCTGAAATAGAATCATGGGATAGTTCTGTGGCCTATTCAGATGTCTGTTATGTGACAAAAGATACATATTTTATGACTGAAAGGTTCCCTTTTTCTTTTCCTTGAAAAAGCAACAAAACAACCACCACCATAAAAACACAACTTGCTTTAAACTCACCTAAACTGTCCATTCTCAAAATTCTCACGTACAAATACCAAGAGTAGGATTTAGTGTTTGTTTTTTTTGTTTAGTTTGTGGGTTTTATTGTCTTTTTAAAGGCTATTCTAGCTGTTATTTGCATTTCAAACTCCTTTTAGGCAGACTTATACAGTACTTCTTTCATTCATAAAAGAACACATTTATGAGATTGGAGTACATAGGTGAGGGTGTTACATAGGTGAGAGTGTTACATGACCTTTATGGTAAAGGCTCTGGTTGTTGTATTTCTCTTGAAGATTTCCAGGACCTCTGTAGTGTTCATGTGCTTTTTAGTCCAGGCAAAATACTTCAATGCTTTGGAAAGCAGCTCTTGGGCACAGTGTTGTGAGAGAGTGTTTGGGGAAAAAAGCCCACCAATAAAACAGCTTTGTCATGCAGACGTTGTATGTCTTCTGGCATAAAATACATTTTTAGCTATTCTTCACTACTCTCTGAAGTATTTAGGATTTTCTAATATCTTTAAGCAATCTTGATAATCATCATTTTGGAGCACATATCATGATTTGGCTTTTTCAACAGTCTGTAATTCAAGCATGCTGCTAACACTATTTACATCTGTTTGTATTAGTATCTACTGGTGAAGCATCTGATTTTTTATCCTCTCATATTAAGCTTCACTTATGAGACTAATAGTGTGATATTACCCTCCAGTTTATGGATTCCTTTGCCTTAAATCCGGTTCTAAATTTTGCCTCAACAGTTCAGTGTAATCTTCCTTCTTTTTGCAATTTTTCTCTTGTTTTAGTTATAGATGTTTTATATTTAAATATATTAATGCATATTTAAATGCCCTGGAAAAGCAACTGATGCTTTATCTAGTAAAACGACAGTACAGTTTTGTGCTTTTCTGAAACCAGTTTATCATGGTAATGGAGGTAGATATGCCAAAGACTGGGATTTAATCACCTGCATTCAATGCCTCCTTGACCTGTGCTCAAAGTGAGGTGTCACTCAACAGCCCTGGCCTGAAGCTGCAACCTGTGAATCAGTTAAATACTTGAGGCTTCTGCTGAAGTCAGCAGTAACAGCACAGTTGACACCATTATTTCTCCTCACTGTGTTGTAAAAGGGATGGCTTTTCCTGAGCTGGTGCTTGGAATGCTGCAGGCTGAGCCACAGCACTGAGCAGCTTACATAAGCAGCTCACATCTGAGCCAAAATTTCACTTCACTTTTTTCATCTCCTCCAATGACAGATCCAATCTTCTAATACACTCCGCTACACTAAGACCAAAGTGTAGAAGACATGTGCATAAAGCACAGTCAGTAGGGTGTTCTTAAAAGAAATGTATTCCTTCAGAAAATGCAGAGGTGACCCTGGGGTGGCCATTTTGGGAGGAATGAAGCCACCTCACATAATAAATTGGTTCCTAAGCTTGTGCTGAGCATTTACTTGATGGATACTGGCAGTGTATTCTGGCAAATGCTCCTGAGTGTGGCATGTTAAAATGCCAGAGTAGAAACTGCCAGGAACATTACACTTACTTGGGCAATGTTGTTTTGTTCTCAGGCCAGCTAATCTGCCCTGAAGTATACTGCAAGAATCCTTACTTGCAGATTAACCTATCTAGCATGCTAAGACTTCCTGAAAATCTGCCTGGAATTAGAAGAGATAAGAAGTAGAATCACAGAGCAGTTTGGGTTAGAAGTAACTTCAAGATCATCTCATTCCAATCCCTCTTCCACTAGACCAAGTTGCTCCAAGCCCTATCCAACCTGGCCATGGACACTTCCAAGCATGGGCCAGCCGCAGCTGCTCTGGGTGACCTGTG
The DNA here is from genome assembly GCA_013400855.1 of Buphagus erythrorhynchus. Classification (NCBI taxonomy): domain Eukaryota; kingdom Metazoa; phylum Chordata; class Aves; order Passeriformes; family Sturnidae; genus Buphagus; species Buphagus erythrorhynchus. The sequence goes on from VZTT01009548.1 coordinate 15,912, forward strand.
CCAGGGCCTCCCGACCCTCAGAGGGAGGAATTTCTTCCCAATATCCCATCTAACTGTGCTCTCTGGTAGTGGGAAGCCATTCCCCCTTATCCTGTCACTTCAGGCACTTTTCCAACCCTGCCCTATCCAGCCCTCTGGGAGCTCCTTTAGGTGCTGAAAGGGGATCTGAGTTCTCCCCTCTAAAGCTTCCTCTTCTCATGGCTGAACGACCCCAACTGTCTGACAAAGGGTAACTGCCTCCAGTCAACCCTTAGAGTTATTTCTCCTGTATTAGTGTATTTTTGTAACTTCAAGCCATCTTTTACATTTGGAGTTAACACAGTTAATACTAAATACTATTTTCTTTCTGTTATCACAATTGCCAAAAGTAATATATTGGAACTATTTTATGTGGCTTCTGAGTAGTGAATGGTTTAGAGACCCTAAATTGTTAAAGTTTTTTCTCATTTCCTTATTAAAAAAAAAGCCCCCCCTCCAAAAACAAAAAACAAACACACAAACAAAAAAAAACACACACANCAAAACAAACCCCAAATAAATAAAAAAGCATGAATCAAAACCAATAAGCTAATCAAATCCTCCCCTTGCCCCCTTCAGATCCCCTAAACCAAAAAATAAGCAGAAAGTCCCAGTTACTCAGTTGGAAGGCATTTTGTTGTCAAGCACCATGGGTTTATCCAATGAGTAAGGAATCTCTGAGGATCGGCATCTTCTTGGTGATATCTACCCTGTTGCTGCTTTGAGGACCAGGAAGTAAAATAGCACAAGTTAGCAGGATGCTGAACTCAAAATGGTCAGAGGTAGTCAGAGGTACCTGCTATTGCTTAGGTACACCAAAGACATGCTGGTGGCTCACAGGTGGCTTCTCAGCAAGTCAGTGTAGATTCCTCTTCAGCTCCCGTTGTTGCTGCCTCATGAAAGTTGGAGAAACATTATCTTATTGCAAGCTGATGGAATCTGAATCTTGCTAATCCAGAAAAACAGCTTCTCTTTAAAAATGTTTGCAATTGTTTTCTTGGTGGTACAGTTTGGGATTTTTTTTGGCCTAGGAGGAATGCTAGTTCCCTCAATAACAGAGCTGTAACTTTTGTTCTTTTTCATCTTCCAACAGAATCATCATGACCAAGTCCTATTTGGCATCAAGAAGAAAAACTGCTCGCAAGAGTGCACAGCACTTGAATAATGGGACTTTTAGTAGTTTCAGGAAAACACTATTATTCATATAAATATATAAAGGACCTGTACAACTAAAGTATCCATCAGGGTATGAAAATCTATCCACATTCTTCCTGTGTTCCTTACAACTTCCAGTCAGCTCAAGCACTATTCCTGTGGTCTCAACATCAATGCTGGTGAAAATTATGCATAGTCAAACAGATTTCAAGGATGAATTTAATCTCCAGCTGCTTGTACTGCTGCTTCCTTTCTGCTGGCAGTAGTTTTAATGCTTAATATATACCTTGATCATCTACTCCATCTTGAGAAAGCAAGTAATGTAAGTGCAATGGTCACTGCTTGTATGGAAGCAATTCTCATAGGAAGTTGTGTGTTTTGCCGGATCTCAGAAAAATAGCATTTTTAATCAGATTTATTGTAGACTTTATGGTATAATCCAATAATTAAAAAAAAAAAACAAAACAAACAAACAAAAAAAACAAAAACAAAAACAAACAAATAAAAAACACACACAACCAAACAGAAACATCCAAAGGCTATATTGTTTCTTGTGTGCTGCTGTAAGAAGCATAGAGTGTGTTATTAAAACTTCAGTCTAGTATATTATAAAGTATATTATAACTTTTGTAGATGAAAAAAGAATAGAAAAATGGAAAGGCTCAAAAGAGTAATTCATCAGCCTCGTGCACCAGAAAAACACTTAGTTTTGAATTAAAGTGAAAGTGTGAAGGAAAAAGAATATCTGACTTTAAGATCTCAAAGATGTAGAAAATAACCAGCTCTGTACACATGAGCAAAGCATTATTTAGAAATAAGTACAGTCTTCAGTGGTGTCTATACATTTTGTTTTCTGCAATAGAATATTTGGCTTTTTGGCTTTTCACATTAACATCCCATTTATTTCGGGCAAAAGAGGAAGCTGTGTTTGGCAAGAAACCAGAAACACGGAGTTTCCCAATTTTTGTGTGATTTTCCCTCTGCACAGCTGTTTTTACTTGGAATATTTCTTGTCCAAATAAGAAATTTTACTTTGCTAGAGGAAAGAATTTGTGTAAGGTTCTTCTTCAGGTACTTATGGATAGGAGTTGGAGGGAAATAACCATTTTTATATAACAATTGACTTGCTTGATTTTTGGGGGAGGTAAGTCTGGAGACACAGCTTGCACTCTGAAAAAATTTTATCTGCTACTAAGAGGGATGTGGCTTTAGGGGGTAGTGTAGACTTGGGAAGCCAAGGACAGATTTGAGAGCAGTTACTCCTGGTCTTCCTGTTTCATGCTGAGTTCTGAGCTCAGCAAGGTCATGAATTTCTGTTCTTCAAACCCAAGTCACTGACTGTTCAGTGAGTGGAGCCACCCGGTCTGCCAGCAACATCCAACCTCCATTGAGGTTGAACTGGGAGGGGAGCAAAGTGAAAGTGGTAGGTTACCAATTTGCTGGACTGAGTTTAAAGTAGTCATGAGCAAGTTCTACTGTGCCATCTGGGGACTCTTTTTAAAACTGCTTAAAAATGAAATTTGGAGTAAAGCTTTCAAAAAGCCTATTCACAGCTAGCTTGTTCACCTCCTTTGTTACCAGTACAGTCAGTGCATTAGCTTCAACAGCTATCCTACCTGTAAACTTACTTTTTCAGCTGTTACCACACTTCTGCCTCAGTTTTTTTTGAACTAGCAAAACAGGATCTCTTCCCATTCCCATCCCATTTGGTCACTCAAACCATCTGTACCTGTGCCAGCTGAACTTTCACTTTCCTGGAATGAGAGAGAGAGGTTTGAGTTGTAAATTCATACAACTTGTGGTGCATTTCACGAATGTGTCATGTGAGGATGTACTTTCTTCCTTTTGGACATAGTTCTCCTATATTAATTTTTGGGAGGTAACTTTTTTTTTTTTTTTTNTCTTTTGGACTAATGTCTTCTGTATTTTTTTTTGGGAGGTTTTTTTTTTTTTTTTTTTTTTTTTTTTACGTTTAGCGGCCACTTCCTTTCACTTGCCGATGACAGTGAAAAGCAAATTCTGACATTGTTTTGTTAGTAATGTTGAGAATGCATGTACTGGGTTAATATTTCAGCCTTTCTTACAATAAGCAATACAGAATTATGCCACATTAATGAGAATAATTAAACTGTAATGTAATTAATCTAAATTTGTACCTTAACCCTGAAACTTCCCTGTGAATGATAGCTCCTAGTGGATCATTGTGTAGTGAAAAAGCTTGTACCAGTTTTGTCCCAGATGACAGTCAAATACAGTATGCAGGAAGTATCTCATGTTCCACCTGTGTCCAAGGGAAATTTGAAATCTGGCTGAGAGACACAGTAATTTTCAGAGAACAGAGGAAGTCTCTATACATGTATCAGAACATTCTTAGAATTCTGGGCTCTGGAAAAAAATGTATCTCCTTTGTGAAGTATCTTGTTGCTAGGCATGTAAACTTCTGTGGTTACTTTGGTTTTCTGTATTTATTAAGACATCACAGATGTATTTTACTTGTTATGGTTTACGAATGGTATTCCACAATTTAGTTTTCCTACAGAAACACTCCAAACCAAAGCTCGTTCCCCTCTCCTCTTCCCTGCTTTGATGATCTGGAGAGGAGAACTGAAGGCACAAAAGGCAAAGATCATGGGTTAAGATAAGAAAAATTTACTGGAAACAGTAATGCAAAGACAATGAACAGTTACAGCAACAATACTAATAAAAGAGTGTACAATAAATCATTTTCACCTGATTTCTCACCTCCAACAATACTTGACCATTCCCTCTGCAGTGCTACCCGAGCTGGCAGGCAGCCCTTTGCCAGAAGATGAGGTGAGGTGCTACAGAATAACCTCTGGGTCCTGGACATGCTCCCTCCTGGCTACTGCAGAAATTAACCCTCTCTTGGCTAGAACCAGGACACTACATTCTTTATATCGTAACTTACTTTTTGTATCAGTTTTATAATCTATGCAAATGGTAGCCAGGTAGCCTTCCTTGAGTGGGACACTTCTCTCAAATAAGGCAAGGCTAAAATTTGAGTTAAATAGAGAAACATACTTTTAGAATGGGCCATTACCATTTAGTACTACCATACCCTGTACTTAATGCACATATTTCTTTATATGCAATTGGTGTCAGATGATTAGAGTGCAAATTTTGTAAAGTCTGTGTATGTGTATTTTTGTTTTGAGGGGCTTTCTCCCTTCCCTTTCCCAAAAGCAGAGAGATCCATGATAAAAAAAATAAACCTTTTTGCACCATAACAAAGCTGCTTTTCTCAACAGACGAGTATGCCATGAGTACCTACTGTATTGGTGTATAAAGGTGTAAAGGGTGTGTCTGCCAGTGATGATGAATATGGATATGGCACCAACTGATCTCAACCAGACAGAAAATTAGCACCCTATCTAAAAAGAGTAAGAAGAATTTAGTAGTAAATGTGAATTGTAGCTTTGTAAAGCAGCTGTATCACCTAAAGCCCAAGGAAACAATGGCGAGTAACTAAGTCTGTGTGTTAATGAGGTGTGTTCAGGCATTCCTGGGAATCAGTTTTATATTTTGTCCTTGTGTAATGGATTGGCATCTGTAGTGGTTGCTATTAAATTTTTTTGAATGCATGCCCTTGAATCAACACCTGGCATATTAAGTCACAAAACGCCAATAAGACAGGCAGAACAAATGCATCTTACTATCTTCAAACAATCGCAGCAGTCTATGCTAGATATGTATTTTTTACTGCCAAGCAGAAAGAACAGAAACATACTGACTAATTTTTACCAGGACAACAATCAGACATCCACCAGTAAACATGAGTGTAGGCCAGAGAAAAGCAAAAAGGAGGCCTTTTGAGGGATAAAGTCTGCTTAAAATGACGTTGGTCTGTGTTCCTCCTGGGTCATAGTAACACGGGAAAGTCTGGTATTTTTTGAAATTGCTTGCAATTGTTTCTATTCGTGCTTTAACTTCTTTAGAGTTCTCCAACTTATCTGGGACGTATGAGCACTGCAATAAGAAATCAAGGTGATTCATTATAACAAATACTCCAGTCAGATTGAGTGAAAAAATCATGCTAGTACTGGCAAAATCTTCTGTGGCTTGGCATCCCTGAAGACTGTCTTGGTTTTATTGTCCATTTTGCATGCCACACTTCCATCAGCATGTCTAAGCCCCCAGTCTNAGTCTGCAGATTTATAGATTGGAGTTATGTTGTTGGAAACCAATAACGTACATGCTCAAAAAAACCCTGCAGTCTTTGACACTGTCACTTCATTATTACAGTGCCAAGCTCCAGTTCCTAACAGAGCTTCTAGGCACTGCCACAGCAGGAAAGTGTTCGTTGTGCAGAAATTCACACTGGCTTGTCAGTGTGCATGAGAATGAAGTTGTTTCACTGCACACCTCGGGTTGTAAATAGTAAAAAAATAGAATAAGCATGGCTGTTGGAGGCTTCCTACTTGTCCTTGTAAAACAGAACTATTTTAACCTGTAGTAATAATGCAGAGTTTTTTAGTTTTTTAGTGGAAATAGACTTTGAAGCAGAAATACTTTTGTTGTTGTTGTTGTTGATGAACTTTTTTTTCAGCAGTATTACTTTGTGTATATAATAATGCTTGAATGTACTAATCTGGAACCTGGCCAAGGGAAAAGCAGGGATGGTTCCTGACCTGAAAATTTTACTTGCATTAATGCAATTAGGTAGGACATCAAGAAGTTGCCTCCCTTTGCAGTGAACAAGACTCTTGTTTCCATCTATGGTTGATAACTTCTGTTTGCTCCTTCATTGCATGTAGTTTTCCCTGAGACAGTCATTATAAAAATAGGCATTAGCTAGAAAAATTCTCTTCAGCTGAAGTATTCTATGCTATTAGGTTTGGACTGTGGGAAGCTCTAACCTATATAAATGCTTTGGACTTGGAATCTGAGTGTGTTTGCTCTGGATTCTGAAAGTACTTCAGTCTTGGGCATCTAACATCTGAAGATTTTTCACTGATTTGTTTCTTCTTTCTGTCTAAAGTGTGCGTCATGTTGCCATTTTCTCCTTTATTCCCTGCTTCAAAATATACACCTGAAAAACAAGTAAAATTGAGATTTGTGCTCTTACTTTGGATAGCTTTAAACTTGATGCCTCTCATGTGCTAATTCAATGAGGAACTGAGCAAGCCACAGTTTATAAACCATTTGTTATGATGGGTCTTCAACTAGGAGACTTACATATTTTAAAATGTTCATAAGTGTTGTATAGTCGTGTTGGTGTAATTCCTTAAAAAGTATTAACTTACTATTTAATGCAATGTTAAAAATAAAATACAAAACTGTGTAATTTCTGAAATGTTTTAAAATTGCCTTCGTCTAAGCCCAAACATTAACATGTAAAAGATGAGTGAGTAACTCCTGCTGTTACTGTGCTGCTTGGTTTAAATGCTATCAGCCCCTCTCCTCAGCAGTGTTAGATAATAGCAGAGAATGAGTATGCAATCTGTGTTGCAAGTACCTTATGATTTCTTTCCAGTGTATCTTCAGTCTGGTAGAGCATAACCTCCTGTCCTGAGGCTGTCAGATTAACCCACACCTGTAGACAAGGATAAGGAAAGATTTCCTCATCCTCTGCGCCTTCACTGTTTGGGCAGAAAACTTTGTCCTTGATGTTGGCTTTGAGTACCTTGCACACACTTTCTTTTGTCCAAACACTACAAAAAACAAAACAAAAGGTATTCCTTTGAAGCTCGTCAGAAGCATCTGTTGTGAGTTTCATGTAAAAATACATCTATGTGTGGTGGCTTGGCTGGAGTTCATAGCTGCTCCATCCTGCTTTGATGAACTGTGCCCACCCTGAATCTGTGGCTGCACCTATAGAAGGGCTGCCGTAGCGAGTAAGCTTGGGAAAGCATTTTTTTGTTGTTTTTGCTGGTCTTGCTGTTGTTTTTTATGCATTCTGTGGTTTCCAGTTAGATTCTGAACTCCCCATCTGTAACTGGCTTCATGTTATTCAAGAAAGAAAAATTGCTATGGATTTTAAAGTTTGGTAGTAAATACCTGGAATGCAGTATACTCCATGTCTCAGAAATATTTTGACTGATTTCATTCAATAAGCCTTAGAACTCAGATCATTATCCATGTTTTTCCCCATTTCTCTTTTTTCTNATAGATTGGAGTTATGTTGTTGGAAACCAATAACGTACATGCTCAAAAAAACCCTGCAGTCTTTGACACTGTCACTTCATTATTACAGTGCCAAGCTCCAGTTCCTAACAGAGCTTCTAGGCACTGCCACAGCAGGAAAGTGTTCGTTGTGCAGAAATTCACACTGGCTTGTCAGTGTGCATGAGAAT
>VZTT01009548.1:46184-101011 GCA_013400855.1 Buphagus erythrorhynchus
TTTTTTTTCCTCTCTGGAAGGATGTAAACTGAAGACCTTTCACAGTTCTCAATCAAATTATAGACTTCTGTTGCTGGTTTTCCCTGCTATTTTAATTAACCTGCTCTCCTTAATGAGCTGACAGATGTCATTGCTAAACATCCCTGGAAGATTTTTTATCAGTCTTGGAACCTGGAGAGATCTCAGCTGACTGGAAGCTGGTGAGCATCGTCCCAGTTTTCAAGCAGGACAAGAAGGAGGACCCTGGAAATGACAGGCCTGTCTGTCTCACTTCAGTGCTGGGTTAAGTTACGGAGAAGATTATTCTGGGAGGTGTTGAAAAACACTTGAAAGACAATGTAGTCATTGCTCATGGCCAACACAGCTTTTTGAGGGGAAAGTCCTGCTTGTCAAACCTGATTTCCTTTTATGACAAGGTAGCTCATCTGTTTGACCAAGGGAAGCCAGTTGGTGTAATCTTTTTAGGTCTCAGTAAAGCTTTCGATACTGTCTCTCACAGTTTCCTTCTAGACAAAATGTCCAGCATTTAGCTGGATAAACAAGTCATAGGATAGGTGAGCAGTTGGATCATGAGTCGGGTGCAAAGGGTGACAGTGACCGGGGTAACATCAGACCTGTCCCTAATGAGGTTCTGCAGGGCTCCGTCCTCAGCCCTGTGCTCTTCAGCATCTTCACAAATGGCTTGGATGCAGGACTGGAAGGGATACTAAGTAAGTTCACAGATGATACAAAACTGGGAGGAGCTGTTGACTCCCTCAAAGCCAGGGAGACCCTGCAGAGACACCTCGACAAATCAGAGGGCTGGGTTATCACCAACGGTATAAAGTTCAACAAGGGCAAGTGCTGGATTTTGCACCTGGAATGGGGCGACCCTAGATCTACAGACTGACTGGGGAATGAGATGCTGGAAAGCAGTGCTGTGGAAAGGGTCCTGGGGGCTCTGGTCAATGGGAAGTTGAACGTGAGTCAGCAGTGCCCTGGGAGCCAGGAGGGACATCCATGTCCAGGGGTGGCATCAGGTCCAGCATTGCTGGCCAGGCCAGGGAGGGGATTGTCCCACTCTGCTATGCACTGGGTCAGCCTCACCTCAAGTATTGTATGCAGGTTTGGTAACCACAATATAAAAACGATATTGAGCTACTAGAGAATGTCCAAAAGAAGGCAACAAGGATGGGGAAGGGTCTTGAGGGGAAGCCCTATGAGGAGCAGCTGAGGGCACTTGGTCTGTTCATCTGGAGAAGAGGAGACTGAGGGGAGACTCATCACAGTTACAACTTCCTTGTGGGGGGAAGTGGAGGGGCAGGCACAGATCCTCTGTGGTGACCAGTGACAGGACCTGAGGGAACGGCCTGAAGCTGTGTCAGAGGAGGTTTAGGTTGAATTTAGGAAAGAGTTTTTCACCCATTAGGCACAGGAACAGGGTCTCCAGGGCAGTGGTCACAACATCAGACCTGACAGAATTCAAGAAGCATTTGGACAATACTCTAAGGCATAGGATGTGACTCTTGGGGATGGTTCTGTGCAGGGCCAGGAGTTGAACTCAATGATCTTTGTGGATGTCTTCTAGCTCAGCATATTCTGTGATTCTGTGCATGGAACTATTGAGTATGCAAGCAAAAGGCAAGGTCTGCACTGGCGGTGATGTCCCAGCATTCACCAGCTCTGTTAGCCTCAAGACTATGGAGTCCAGAGCAAGCGAATCTGCCTGAGATGAGGCCATGGGGAAGTTTGTTTTGAGGTGAGCAGCATAGGTGGCATTGTTGCTGATTTAAACTCTCTGAACAGGGACACAGGGCCTAGTTCAGAAAGGAGATGTTTATTCTGCACAGAGGGTGCAAGGTAAAAACTTTCCACAAATCACACACACCAACTCTGAAAACTTTACACTACATACAGATTTTAGAAAACAAATCACAGTTTATTGGGCACAAGTTACCTAATTATCTTATTAATTAGCAATTAATTAATTAATAATTAATTACTTCTTTTGGTTAATGATTCTCTTGCTTCTTATCAAATTAGTCCATATATTCAATCTTTCCCTTTTATTGAATCAGTGGGTTTCTTGACACTGCTGGACTCAAGAGGCTGTGAACAAGTACCAACCCCCTTGCATTACAAAGGCACAGGAACCCCTGTGGCAAGAGACAGCCAGGTGACAAGAGACACAGCAAAAGATGATGTCACAACAGGAAGACTTCAGACTGTGCAATAAAAGTTCAGGTGGTCCTTTGTTCACGGTCAAGCTATGAGATCTGTTTCACTGATAAGGCAAGACCCTATTTCACAACCCCATTCTCATTCTCTGTAACTCTCTGTGTGAATTGTTAACTATTTCTGACTCTTGAGATGCCAGCATCAGCACAGCCTTTTTGTTGCCAATAGCAGGCCCTGCCAGTGGCTGATTGAGTCCTGCCAGCTCCTGTCACAGGAATCCCAGGGGCTGCTGTGGCTCCACACTCCTGCAGCCGAGTGCTGATGTTTCTATTGCAAACCAAGAGCACACTCCAGTGGAGCTGGGCTATACTGACTGGTGCACTGGCACCTGCCAAAAGTCCGGGTTGCTTTTTGGTGCCTTTTGGGGTCTTTTTTATTATGTCTCTCAACCAATACATAACTCTTAAGAAAAAAATCTAGTTCCTTCTGTTTATTGTTCTTTTCTTTTGTCTAAATTGGTAGAATTGCACATATTCTTGTTCCTGTTGTTGATTACTCTGTAAATAGAAAATAAGAGACAGGGCCATGAGGGATGATATATTCTTCCAAATTGAGGCCATTACTTTTTTTTTTTTTTTTTTTTTTTTTTTTTTTTTTTTTTTTTTTTTTCCCACTGTTGAGCACAATCAGAGTTTCTGTATTTCCATTTGGTCTTGCACATGTAGTTTTTCATGTTTTATTTTTTTATTTTTGTATCTTGATAAAATAATAAGCATGAGAGTGCTATAGCCATCCTCAACCTAATGGTGATTTGGGGCCTCTTAATCTGTTCCAGAGCAGAAGTACTAGAAAAGGGTTACAGGTCTTTGTATAAACATGAGGTCTCCTGTGTGATACTGCTATTTGGAGAAGTGATTTCAACAAATGAAGTCTGGTCTTGAGATCTGCTAATTCAAAGGGTTAAATAAATTTTGTAAGCTCCAAAAGAAAAAAATTAAAATTTATGCACCACGATGCAGGAAAATCAGCAGGAAATATGCATTTGCAGCACTGAAAATAATGGAGTTTAGTCCAGTAGTCCAGTTAGTTTAGTCCTTAGTAATATGCAGAATTATGGCAAGAGTTGTAAGTGGAACAGACAGAAAAATAAAATGCAAGTAGAAAAGAGTAAAAAAATGATATTCTTCTGGTTTAGGTGAAATTTGGATGTGCTAAGAACTTGTCTGTGAGATGAGAATTTTGCCCTGTCTCCTCTCTCTGAATTTGTAGTTTGACTTTTGAAAGTTTTCTGTTACCTCTGGACACAGTTACATTCTTACAGGATCTTTTTCTCTGATGTGAATACAGTTGCCTATGTCATGCTGTGCCAAGATACATACTTGTTATCTTGCTGGACTAAAAATGCTGTATTCAGTGGCTCTGAATGAGGTTAAGCTTCCATGAAAGTTGCTGACTGTCAAACTGCCAGTTTTTGTTTCTGTGGGAACCCCAGTAAGGAGAGCTTAAATCGAGCTCTCTGCAGTATACAGACATTTAAATAAATGCTCCATGTTGCCCGTGAAATGCTTTTAAAATATAGCAGATGACTTTGTAACCATTGCAAAGAAAATAAATAATTGATGGCATTTATGGCAATCAAAGTGTAATTTCTGCTTGCATTTTCATGATGGAGCATTTCATAAAAATAATTTATTTCCCATATTAGTGCACAGAAAAGATCTCTGTAGCACTGTGGAATAAGAAATTCTAGTGTTAAGAATTTGTTTATGTGAACTTAATTCCCAGGAATGGATGCTTGTGAATACTTAATGAATCATTCTGAATGATTATGGAGGCTCTATATGGATGTTGACTGTTTATTTGTCCAGGCACCCTTTGCTTCTGTTCTGTATTTGTTGTTTGGTAGTAGCATACCTAAATGAGGCAAATTTACTAATAGTAGTCAAGGATTTAAAAAATATTTTTACGTTCAGACCATTTGGCCATGTTGCAGCACCTGTGTGTTAGTGTTATCTTAGTGAACTAGAAAACTGCCCTCATAGGAAAGGAATGATCAGGCAGGAATGAAAATATGTTTGACCATAACTGATGATATGGGTTTGGATGCTGCGTAGGTCCTGCTTGTTTGTGGCCAAAATTTAATTCAACCAGGAAACAGCCTAACAACTCTATCAGGCTGTCTATTGTACCATCAGTAGCTACTGATGCCATCACAATTGTGCCACACAATAGCGGCGCTGTTGGGTGGGGTCAGCCTTAATGCGTCTTCTTGCTGCCAGAGGCATGCTGCTGACTCCAGGATCCAGGAAGCTGCTGGGAGCTTAGGGAGGAAATACGTTTATCTGAAACTTTTGGAACTCTAATTCCACAGTAACTGCTTTTCCATGTGCTGTTGAGGGACAGAGGGAGCTCAGCCAACAAGAGGCATTTCAAAAATCCCATTTGTGCACATCTCCCACTGCTCTGGGAACTTCAACTTCAGCAATGTTATCAAGGGCATTTCATATTGCTCCACTCATCCTAAAACTGCAGGTGTGCCCATCCTCAGCCTTTATTCCCCAACCTTTTTGAGGCTGTACGTTCAAGTATGCACAGTGCTGCTATCACCTGAAAGAAACAAATGTTGGGGATTGAATTCAGAAAGGAAGTTTAAAGCTGTGCAAACTGGCAGAGTCTGTCTGTCACAGGAACCCTCCTCTCTTGTTGCAATGCAGTGGAAGTGGAGGTTGTGACAAATGCTGTGAAAACCCTTTGATACATAGTCTGCCAAAGCCCAAACCCTTATCAGGCTGTACTAACAGTGCTGTGCTTTCACCCACCAGTTTAAATAACCATCAGCCTCTGTAAATTTTTGTGAGTATTTATGGAAAGCTGCTGATACAAGATAACAGGGTGAGAAGGGGTGATGGTGGAGATAACTGCTTGTGGTGCTGCGGGAATATCTTTTCCACAATGTCAGTCAGCTAGCAGTATTTCAACCCTCACTCTACTCTGCCCAAGGTAAATAGGTTGACTGTACTTTTTTTTGTTACACCAACATTTGCAGAACTTCCTGCTCAGTAAATAGCATGGTTATACCAGGCTTTCTTATCAAAAAAGAGCTCTGCAAGAGCCCCATAGAGTTTTGAAGAGGGGCATTGTCTTGAAGACAGGGTGGTCTTTTGAGTTTTAATTCTGCTTATGTTTAGACTAGGTAAGGTGACAGCATGACAGAATTGTAGCCATGGCACAGCTGCAATAGTTAATGGTCTCTCATCTCAGCCCTGTCATGCTTGAGGTGTTACTTCAGAAAAGCCCATCCTCAGGTCTGTACCATTTATGCACTAGGCTTATTTCTGAAGGGGGCTCTGGCTTGTACTCTTATTTAATAGATGTAGAATCTGAGGCAAAGAAAATAAGCCTTTGGCCAGAAAGTATATCTTCAGCAGTATATATAGAAAGTATATCTTCAGATGGTGTAAACCTCTAATGAAAAGTCTCAGATCTTGCAGCCAGGCTTAAGAGTATTTGTTACCCTTGTCTGGATTTTGCTGGGTTTGGGTGGACAGGAGAACAGCATGCTGCACTTTGGTGTATTCGTTATAATGAATACTATATATTATAGTAATTGTTTCTATACGTTCAAGGACTGACTTCTAAGATTTTGAGCTTTCAATAGAACATATCACTCAGAAAACTCTGCCTGCTTTTACTCATATCTAATTTGCCTGCAGCAATAGATCAAGTGAGCATGGGTGAGTCTTCATTTACACAGGTTTTATTTATTATCTTTTCCCATTAATTGTTTTTCTTTTGCTTCTGCCTTCAATAATGAAATTTGAATGAAAAATAATAGAATTAAAAAGCACTTACACAGTCAGATACAGCAATCATTTGAAGATGTTATAAGTTTATGCCTCACACACACAAAAAAGATCTGTATCAGTGACGGTGGCATGCTATGTCTTTGAATGCATTTTCAGGCTCGGCAGCATGGAGCTCAGATTTTCCCTCTTGGAGCAGAGCTGTAAAAACATCATTCTATCAACCTTCTTTTACAAGCAATGAATGTAATGCTGGATATATGTAAATTTATCATTTACTCAGTAGCGTCATCTTAAGGGTCTTTAGAAAAAACTGAGCCAAGTACAGTCTGGCCTGGGCATTTTGGGAGTTTAGTTTCCTGCTAAAAGACTAGAGCAGCCTAGGAAGCAGGAGTTGCTGTAAGAAGCATGCTCCAGTATTGGTTATTATGAGCAGAATTGCTCATTCCTTCCTGGTGCTAGAACTGCCTGTCTGAAGAGCTCTTGCTTAAGTCTAAGTGATATCTTTCAGAGTCTTTCAGATAGGCTATTATTCATCTGGTTACTAAAAAGAAGTTGCAGAAATTCCCTGCTGAAATTCAGTAGATCTCCCTCAGCTGTTTTTGATATTTGTAGCCATAGTTTTTGGGCATCTCAGTCTTTAGCAAGCTCATCTGTGTGCAGGTGTTGTGACAAAAAGAAATGCTATTTATGTATTATGAGTGAAAAATAAAAATCATCACACAGGGTTTGTATTCCTGAGGATGGCAGCTTTGGTCCTCCCAAGTTGTGGGGCCTTTGTTCTGTCCCCTGGGAAATTCTCTTTTCCTGTGACCATAATTCTGCTGTCCAGGCTCCGAAGCAGCTGATATTTCTATCTTAGGTTAACTCTATTTATGGCACACTGTCCTACTGTGTAAAGTCAGCTGTATTTTTTACTGGGCCTTAAATCTTAAACCTTCTGAAACTCTTTCTCAGGATTCAAATACCCATAATTTTCCTTTTACTTCCATTTCTAAATAAAATAAACTGAATTCAACAAAGGGTGTTTCAATTTTGACTGAAGACCACCAGCATTAGGAACAAGTGGGTGTGATGCGTAATAACTACAGCAATTCAAATGTTATTTACTAACTGCTCTTTATAGTTAAACTTGAGGCTGGGACTTACAGAAACCCTTGCCTATTTTTGCAGAAGTTTTGCAGCTATGTAATTTTCTTCAGCTCTTTTTAACTGTGCAATCCCTAAAATGTTGTTTCTTTGCCACAAGTTCTGCCTGACTAGGTTATCTCAGATGCCTTTTAGACTCAGTAGCCTGTTGGTGATGTGGATATCAGGTGCCATAGAAAGGCTATTAGAGCATGGAAATCATATCCAGGTACTTCTTTCAATAAATTCCTAATCTCTAGAGGTCAGTAATCTTGAAATTTATTGAATTCTAGAAGTAAGAATTTAAGAGGACTTCATGCACTGCTTCTTTTTCTAAGAGGATTTTTGGTCACTTTTTGACCCGGTGTGTATTTATTACCTGCAACGGCTGTGGGAAGGATCTTCCCAGCCTAACTATGTATTACCTAGTGAAATACCTTCCCTGTGCTCAATCTCCTGTCTCAATAGGTTTCTTTGATGGCTTATTCCAGCTTTAAATACTGGGGTAACTTTTGTAGTCTAAGGCTTTCTTGTCTGCACTGAACATAAGAGACTCAACACTATGGCCTGGGGTTGTGACAAAAAGTGGCATACAGAAAGGGACAAGCCACTCTTGGATGGCAGGTGGATTGAGCTCTATGTAAAACAGTCATTGCAGGCTTTTGTAACAATTTGAAAGCAGAGCAGTGATGGATATTTCTGTATTGAGAGGGTTTCGGAAGATCAGTAAATGAGCAAATGTGATTTTTTATTAAAGGATTGTTGGGCTGAATGTGTTTTCTCCATCTCCTTCATACTCAGAAAGATTTGGTGCCATCTCCTTTTCCCCTGACCCATGTAAAATTGCGTGGTTTCACATGCCTTCAAGTGCAAGAGCTGCCAGAGAAACAGACTGTTAGATAATGTAACGTTTCCTAGCAGAGAAGCTCCAGGTAGTGGGAGTATGACTGCCCTTTTCATTTGAATTTCTCCTTGCTTACCCCATGAGCACATAGATACACTGCTGCAGCTAGTCCCTCTTGCATGTCCTCAGCCTGGGAATCGGGAATTCCTAGATGTTCGGAAGGCAGAAGGCTGTGCTCTCTGCTGTCTGCATGCTGTAAGCCATCCTGGTGGAAAGAGGAGGCTGCCTGAGTGGTTAGACCCTTCAGCACAAGCTGAGGTACCCTGGAAGAGGCTGTGCTTCAGCAGCCCCAGCCTATTCTCTATAGGGCACAGGCTGAGCTTAGACTTGGATTTTAGGGTGTTGATTGCAACAGAGCACCTATAATTCTTATTCAGCCTTCTAGGGAGTAAACATTTGGTTCAGATCACTTTGCCATTTGAACAGAATGAGGCACAGGAAAAGGGTAATAAAAGACTGAACCTCAATTTGAACACATTTGTACATAGCATAAATTATAAGTTAATAGAAACAAGAACAACGGCCTGAGTGTAATTCAGTACAGACACACTTTAAGCTATGCAAGTCATTGCACTTTGCATTGAAGTGCCAGAAGCATGGGAACTCTGGAACACCCTGTGCTCTCACATCCTGCACAGCACCTTCAGGGCAGCAACTGGGATAAGCCAAGGGTGGCTCACCAGGGAAAGCAGTGATTTGCCAGCAGGGTGAGAAGGACATGGTGTCCAGAGGCTTCCCTGGAGCTGGTGGCTGTGCTGGCTGCTTACAGCAGAGGGTAGTGTTACCTGTGTGTGGAAACAGAGACTGCTTCAAAATGATGGCTCTATTCAGCCTGCTTACTTCAAGCTGATGTGGAGTTGTTAAACATTTATGGCAGATATATATATGCATCTTTACTGCTTTACTGAAAATATTTTTTCTGTGAAAGAGGTACACAACCCATTAGTTCTTTGACTCTGTACCACAGTGCTGATATTTAGTTTGCAAATCTTCACAGGCTGCTATTTTCTGAGAGCTTTCCTGTATAGTAGCTTCCTCTGGTAGCATTCTGTCTTACTGCTTTATTTTAGGCAGAATTTTATTTTTTCAAATTTCATTTTTTTTCAAAAACCTTTTACAGAAATACATTTCCTCTGATAACTGCCTCCCACGTGCATGAGAACAAATTTGCAGTATAACCTAGTTAAAGATAACTGTATAATTACTCTTCCTAGCTTCTCAGCACCCCGGTAGGTGATTCTGGGATCTCCATCCTGGCAGGGAGCTGTGAGCAGGAGCCCCCCACCCCACATGTGTCCCTGGTCCTGCAGGCTCTGGGCAGTGCCACATGCACACAGGCCAGCTGATGCTGCAGTGCCCCAGATGATGTGTTGTTTGACTTGGCAGAGGAGCCTGTGCTCATAGTTGGTTTTTGAGGAAACAGTGATGGCTCTCAGCCACCTAAAGGCTGAGGTCCTTGAGCCAAGATGTATGCCACGTCCCTTGGGCCTCCTGCATGCCTCTAGCATGAGCCATGTTCTTATTGGGCTAACAGGGTGTTGTGGTTTGACCCTGGCTGGATATCAGGCACCCACAAAGGCTGCTCACTCACCCTCCTTTGCAGCTGGACAGAGGGGAGAAAATATAATTAAGGGTTCATGAGTTGAGACAAGAACTGGGAGAGATTCCTCACGAAATACCATCAAGGGTAAAACAGTCTCAATTTAGAGATATAAAGTAGATCAATTGCTAACAAAATCAGAGCAGGATAATGAGAAGCAAAACAAACCCCTAAAAGCACCTTCCTCTCACCCCTCTCTTCTTCCCAGCTGTACTTCCTACCCCAGCAGTAGAAGGAGGCAGGGAATGGGGGTTATGGTCAGTCCATCACCCGTAGCTTCTCCCACTACTTAGGGACAGGAGTCGTTCCCCTGCTGCATGGTGGAGTCCCTCCCACGGGAGACAGTTCTCTCTGAATTTCTCTGATGTGGCTCCATCTCACGAGCAGCAGTTCCTTGCAATTTGCTGCAACCTGAGTCCCTCCCATGCGTAACAGTCCTCCCAAAACTGCTGTGGTATGGGTCACTCTTCCACAGGGTGCAGTCCCCAGGGACAGGCTGCTCCAGCCTGGGAGCAGGGGGTCTCTCTTCGTGGGCCACCCACTGGATCACAGCTTCCTCTCAGGGATCCCCCTGCTCCGACATGGGCTGTGGGTGGATCTCGGCATCCCCGTGGATTCCCATGGGCTGCCAGGGCACAGCTGCTTCACCATGGTCTTCACCACAGCTTGCAGAGGAATTCTGGCTCTGGAGCACCTGCTCCCCCTCCTTCTCCACTGACTTTGGTGTCTCCATGTTGTTGTCCTCGCACATAATCTCACTGCACTCTTCTCTGACTGGAAAATTACAACTGCGCCATGTACTTGGTTTTTCTTTCTTCTCAAATGTGTTATCACAGAGGCATTGCCACCATCTCTAACTGGCCCAGCCTTGGCCAGTGGCATGTCCATCTTTGGACCTTTCAGAGATTGGCTCTACCAGACATGGTGGGAGCTTCTAGTAACTTCTCACAGAAGCCACCTCTGTGCCCCCCCCACTACCAAAAGAAAAAAAAACATGGAAAACCAATACATAGGGAAACATGGCATTGTCAAGGCAGGAAGAAATAGTAAAACTGAAAGCCAGCTCTTTTAAAGTAAAGTAAAAGGAAAGTCACACCAACTTCATAGGTAGCTTTGAGATATGTAGTTCTGCATGTTGAAATTCCCTAGATTTTTAAGGGTCTATTTATATTTGAAAGCTGGATCTGTTGTGTCCTGTTCCGTGATTTTGAGCAGATGTTGTGACTTTGCCTGTGCTGAAGGACATGCAGACATGGGGCATGACTAGACATTTCTTTTCATGCTTTTGGTGTCTGAATATCTAGTGGCAGTTACCTTGGGAACAGATTGACTCAAAGATCTTGAAGGTATTTTCCAACTGAAACGATTCTATGGTGCTGTGAAAGATGAGAGCCTGAGTTCTTGATCCGACTGAGTGTGGCAAACCATTGTTTGGCAATTATTTACCTTGATTTGTAATTTATTTTGAAAATTCTAAGTCATCCCTAGATGTGAATTTTCTGTATCCCGCAATGTGCTTGGAAGCAATATTGTCTGAGGGCTAAGGGAAGAAAACAAACCCACTAATGAATTCCATGGGATGTTTTAATGCCACAAGGCAGACATCAGACAGGAAAGGGTGGAATATAAACTGAGAGTGTCCCTCACTCTCATCTACATGTTGCTTCAAAGTTGTGTAAACACCTCTTCATGCACATTTACATTGCCCAGTTTAGAGATGGCACTGATTTTTGTACTCAGAAATAAGAAGTTTCAGGTTAAAAAAAACAAATCCTGTTGGCAACTTCATGATCCTTCACCAAGGTTTCACATAGCAAACACTTGTAGTGCAGAAGATCCTGTAACCACTTGGGGTTTTTCTCTTCATACAAGTTGCAAGAGTGAGATTTTCAAATTGTATGTCAAAGGGCAGGACTGAGGAAATGCTGAAATATGGTTTCATTTGTTTGTGCCATTATCTAGCGTTTAAGACTTAAAAGATATTTTAACTCTTTCCTTTTCATGTTGTTAGTTTTGAAATTGCAACATCACTTTTAAAACAATTTTTTGCATGCAGTCTTGATATTTTATTTATATATATTTTTATCTTGATTATGCCCCTCTTTTGCTCTATGTCTTATTTTAGATTTTGATTTTTTTAAATTTAAAAATTGGCTACTTGCTGAAACTAGCTTGATGCCAACTTTGATAAGAATCACGTTCTGAACAACTTCTTTAAATATATTGTCTATCAACTTGAATTATACAATTGTATATTTTTCTCTATGATGATGTGATTATTTTATTTTAAAAACTGAATTTAAATACTGCAGCTCAAAGAGAAAGAGAAATTAAAATGAATAAAAACAAAACCAAAATGCAGATGAGCTTGTAAACCTTGTTTAAGTAATTTCTGCTTTGTTAGGGAGGTGCTTGAACTCTACGTGCATGATGTCAGTCAGCCCATGACACCAAGGGTGCAGATGGGTTTATATGGCGTTGTTGTCATGTGGCTGAAAGCTCCCAGGGCTGCACGTAACATGTCCTGGTGAGCTGATGTACATCTCTGCCTTGCTGTCTTGTCCCGTTCTACCTCATTGTAATGATGCCTTTAGTTGCTGGTTCTGCGGCCTGTTCTGCAGAGTTTGTTTTTGTTTTCTGAAGAGTACATGGAAATAGGCATGGCTCTGCAAATAATACCTATCTATACCTATCACGCAATCTTGCACAGCTAAATGTTTATTTTCCTAAAGCAAATACAACAGACAGTCCTGTAGTATTGAAATTTTACCATGGGAAGCAGCTGAGCCTGCTCTGCACAAACCTCGGCTGCTGAGGCAATGAGCTCCTCTGTTACAGCTGGAGAAAGCGGCAGCTCCGGGGCCTCGGTAAGCGCAGGCATCCAGGGGAGTGTTGCACCCACAATCTCTCTGTGTGTTTCTAGAGCGTAAAAAATTGTCTGAACAGCAAAGTCTGTGCAAGATTGCTGGTGGATAATCTTCAAGTTTCCCTTCTGCCAAAGCAGCAGGAAGAAGATTGTCCTACTTGTGCAAGAAAGCAGCAACATGCTTATCTGGATTCAGATTTCTCTTGATTTGTGCCTGTGCTTTGCTCCTTGGATGATTTGCTTATCACTTTCTGCACTTGTTTTTTTTTTTTTTTTTTTTTTCACTCACTTCTGAACAGTTTAGGCATGGTGAAAAAAAGGAATTTGTCGACTGAAAAGTGAGAGAACAGAATTCTCACCTGCAAAGTTTTGAGCAAAGTTGGTAATCATTGCCAGGAGAGGTCAAAAAGCTCCTCTGAGAGGCTAAACAACCCAGCTTTTCAGAGGAGGTCCTAGAAAAACATGCTTCTTCCCCATGATGTCCCTGTCTGCTGTCCTAGATGACTTTCATCTCTTCATAATTGGACCTGCTTGTGTTCTGGCATGTAGCTGCCAAGCAGGGTATTTTTTTCTAATTAGTTTCTCACTTTGTGCTTCATCAATATATAATTTCTTCCATTTGGCTTTAGCAATTATCCTCTATGGTTCTGCTGACCATAGCTGTGCTCCTTTCATCATGAAGGATAAAGAAATGAACTCAAGGATGGGGAGGAGGAGTCATGCATTGCACAGTGAGAGGGGCACAGTTGTGCCATCATCTATGCATCATTTCCACAGCTTTCTCCAGTCTTGCAATCCTTGAAATTCAGATTCCCTCTTTCTTTGTATGAGGTTCTGCTTGTGGTTCTGTTTGGCCAGGATACTGATGAAATTCAGAATCTGTGTTAATAATTGGGTTCATTGAAATTCATTAACTTATCAACTGAACTTCACAGTTCCACCAATATTTGTTGGCTTTTATGTTGGGTCAGGAAGTTCTTTTTTGTCATGCAGAACCCATTAATATCAGTGAAATTTTGTTTTAAAGGCTTGTATTCATTCACACCCATAATAAGAAACAGTACAAAGTTGATACCAATTAAAACCACTAAAAGTTTCTTTCTGCGTAAGTGTGTATGGTGATGTCCTTTGGCAGGCTGTGTCCTGGCAGCAAGGAGAAATGTCTGGTCTTGCTGCAGTGACACAGCTGGTTTTGAAATGGTTACATCAATGTCCTCTTTGTGCAAATTTGATTATTCATATCCGAGTTTCTGGTTTATGTTCATTTGAACCTAAATATATGACCTGAGTTTTCCAAAACTCATGTGTACAAGTGTAATCTTCAAATTACAAACAAGACAGTGAAGTGACATATTGCTCTCATGAGCCTGGGAGAGCTGGAGAGTGTGTTGTGGTGTCTGCTTGCTAAGTTTGAAATATGCTGAGGAAATCATGACCTGAGATGTTTAGAACTGCTTGAAGGGTTTTGAAGCTGCATTCCTTTTAAAATAAATAGGATAAACTCTCTTAACTTTAAGAAATTCTGTAGCACATAAGCAGTAGCGACACCAGCAGCAGTAAATGTGGGCTGGCCTTGTCCTGCTGTTGTAATCTTATTGACCTTCAGGGCCTTCTGTGGGGTTTTGTGTTTTCTTGAGGCTTTGTAATTGTGTCCCACATTGGTTTGGGGACTAAGTAACAGTTTTTTCTCTCATAGTATCTCTTCACTGAACCAAGCCAAAAGCTACATATGCTTTTAGTCTCAATATTCTCACTCTTTCTAACAAGCCTAGCTGCACATCTATACCTTCCCACTGTAGCTTGTATTTGACTCAGTCTTTCAGTAGGAACTGTCCTTATGTTTTATTTTTGATTTCACCTGTTTATCAGTTTTTTATTCCGATGTCAACAAAATTTTCAAGTTGAGCTGCAAGCACTGATATTTAATTTATAGTGTTCTGTCAAAAAATGTTGTATTTTGTCTGCTGAGAGTATACCAAGGCATCGTCTCAGCTCTTGTTTTCTCAGACTGCTAACAGCCAAACCTCCTGGCTGTCCCTGTGCACCTGTGTGTTGGTCTCCTCTGCATCTGCTATTGGTGGACTCAGTTTTTTTTAATGGTTACTTCCATAGCTTTGGTACAGGGTTTTTGAAATGCTGGAAATTATTTGGGGCTTTACTTTTGCTATGTCTTTTGCAATACTTCCTTTTGAATTTCTCTTGCATTTTGACATGTGAAATCCCTTCTGAATTCTTACAGTTATGATCTTCTGATTTTCAGTTTCCTCTTAAAATGGTGAGACTAAGCTAGTTTCACCTTACTTTCACTACAGCATTTCATTTAGCACAATGATTTTTCTAGAAGCAAAACCAGATTTGGCTGTAGATCTGTATTTGACAGTATCTCTTCTCTGAGCGCAGTCACTGTCTTATAAGAAAAGCTGCCAAAGTATAATGGTTTTCTTTTGTTTTGTTAATTTAAGGGCAGCCAAAAATGCTCCAGCAAGCTCTCTTCCTCCTTCAGGAGTCTTTACTATTCCAATCTCTCAACAAGGATATTCTGTATTGCAATGTTCTTTAGGCTTGCAAACCTGAGGCTAATAGCTTGCCCTCTCATCCTGGTTTACTTGAATGATATTTAGGAAACCAATTATCTTCAGGGCTTCAGGGCAACATTTCAGAAATATCACTGTTTTCTCTGTGTTTCCATTGTGCTTCAGTCCATCTGCTTTCTTGTGGATAACAAGGTTCTATTTAAATGTTCCAGGATCTTTTCCAGGAAATTTCACCAATGATTTTTACTTATTTAGGAGCTTTAATTGCTCTACTTGTTGTTTCTTTTTATTCAGAGTTAACTGCTATGCTTTTTTTTTTACCCTCCCTCTGATTTTAACCTTTCAAAGTTTTGTTGTGAGATCCCATCTTTTCTTAATGCAGAGTCTGCCAATTTCAGACAGTAACAGAGGCGGGAGGTGATACCTCAGTGTATGGAGGTGTCTGTGCTCCCGGGGTCTCATATCCTTTGAACCAGATCTAGTAATTGTAAGCATCTCAGTCGTGCATAATTAAGTTGTCCTATGTCAAGACAGATGTGTATGAAGGGAATGTTACAAGAAGAAGTGAACCTATCAGTGCTTCTTCCTTAGCAGAAGGGTGTAACTCCTTTTAAAAGAAGAAAGAAGTTTTTATCTGCCACAAAGCTCAAATTATTTTTGAGGTGAAGCTGGAAGGCTGGAGACTAAAAGTTGTTATGCAGGACTATAGTTTTCTGAAAATTAGTCAGATGATAGTTCATTGAAGCTGCGAAGGCTGACACTTGCTGTTCACCAGGGAAATACTATTTGCTTCAGAATTCAGCTTAGAACAGAATTCATCTGTTCTCGGCAAAAGTGAAATGCTTTTCTGGCTCTGCGTGTGTGTTTGTGCCTTATTAGGAAGCTGCTTTCTCCTGGTGCAGAACTGCTTTTCTCAGCCCTAGCAAACCAGTTACTCCTGTCCTGCTCATCCAAGCCCTCTGTAGATGCCAGCCATTCCCCTGCTCTGCCCTTCACGAGCACTGCTGGTCTGTGACATCCTTGTTCACACTCCAGGCAGCTCTGAAGGCCTCGCTGCCAGTTGCACAGCCTAAAGAAAGTGTGAGCCTCCCCCTTTCCCACAGGGAAGAGCACAGTCCAGGTGATCCTTATGGAATAACTGCCCACTTAACAGTCCAGCAGGGTTTCAGCAGCATAGCAGGACCTGTCCTCTCTACTTTGACTATTACAGCAAGAGCTGAAGTGTCACTGCTCTTTTTAGCTGATGGCTAGCTGGGAGCACAGCGTCCTCCTGATAGATGTTTTTTTTTTTTAGTTTGGAGATTATAGCCATATCCTGAAAACAGTTAATGGTAAATACCAGAAATAGTTAGGGTTTGTATGTTCTATCATTTGTTGTTCCTGCTTTATCTTCTGCTCTCTTTTGAATATGTTGTGCTATATCCCAAAAATAATTATGAAAAAGCAATTTGTTAGCCATTAAGAGAAGTGGAGGTTGCAGCTGTGAGCAGTAGGGTAGTTGACTGAGGTTGACCCTGCAGCAGCAGTCATACCTTTTCCATATG
Source organism: Buphagus erythrorhynchus (assembly GCA_013400855.1). NCBI lineage: Eukaryota > Metazoa > Chordata > Aves > Passeriformes > Sturnidae > Buphagus > Buphagus erythrorhynchus. Next base: position 62,721 of record VZTT01009548.1, read on the forward strand.
GGATGGTTTAGGAACTATCCCAAGTCTATCTCCCACTCAATGATGAGTCTTGGCAGTCATTACATATAAAAAGTATTAAACTAGTCTAAATAGTCACAATAAGTATGGATGGATGTGAGATTTTTCAGCTTGTGGAAACCTCAAATACATACATACATGAAAACAATGAGTTATAAAAATATTTGTTAAAATTATGATCTCTTAGTGGATGAGAGATCCATTTGCATGTAAGCAAGTAAAAAAATTGCCAAACAATAAATATTTAATCAACTCTGGCTGTAACAACGCTGAGTTTTTATTGCTGTGCAAGTCAGCAGTTCTCCTCAACAAGTTTAGCCTGTTTTGTTTGCTGCAGGGGGCTGTTGGAAGTGCTCTTATTTGAAGGAATGGGTTTCAGCATTGAAGCCCCTTTCACAGATGTTTAGAAATTAGCTGGAATAGACTTATGCTTATGTTCAATGAATGGCAGATCTAATTTAAGTTACATTTAATGGAGAGGCTAATCTAACTTTTTTTTTTTTAACTCCTCTTCCTACTCCTGATGTGCAAAGAAACTGGGAAGATCATTTACTAGCTTCCTTGTGGCCTCTGCTGAATGTAAAGGAGTGTATAGAACTGTGGCAGAGGACTGGAAATAAGTAAATGTTCTGAGTTAAAAGATGAAAAGAAAAACTTAAAAGATAAAAAGAAAAAAAAGAAAATCTGAGACGAGACTGACAGTAGAGGCACATAAGGAAGCCACAGATCAAATGGCTTTGTTGAACCTAATTCTTCTGTCTTTAATTATTCCTCACTATTCTCAACATCTATTTGCATAAATAGTCCTTTTTTCCTCAACATAGATTTGACTTTTCTGCAGAAAATTATAGAACACTGACTTTTTGACTATTCAGTCTTCAGCCCTGTTTTATCTTTATGTGCTCTCCGAGTTTAGCTGTTAGTCACCTTTACCAAGAATGTTTTAAATATAAATCTTGGTATGGGCCATTTCATCTGTGAAATGGATGCCTCATTTTTCCTATGGAACATACAGGAGACAGATGGTTCCTGACTTTGAGTTATAATTGGATCTAAAGTCAGATTCTTCTTTGTAATGTACTCTTGCTGGAATTTCCATTGAAATTACTTCTCTTGAGTTAAGCTCCAGGGAGATTTTGAAGTTATGGATTAACATTGGGTCCAATACAACTTGGATCTGCATTTTTATTATGCTCACTGAGTTGGTTTACTAAGGCAGAAGCACGTTTCCTGGGACAGAGAAACTGCCGAGCCTGTCAGTGATATTTTTTCATTGCTCATAGCGAAGCTGCTGCCAAACTGCCAGTGGTGTCCAGTCTCTGTAAGGAACTTGCCAGAAAATGTCCTGTTGGGGAGTACTTGAATAGCTCACCAAGCCATCTGGTGTGTAAGAGCACATAAACACAGGAATTAATTAATCGTAACTAGTCTCTACTGAGGGTGTACAAGATGAGGTTTTTTTTTTTTTTTTTTACGTTTATAACTTGGATGAAAACTACCTGGTTGCAAATTTATAATTCCCTTTAACAGAGCACAGAGTTGTGAGGATGCCTCAGCTGAGTAGATGCAGAGTTCTTAATGCTATTGATGGTGCAGTCTGCCCTGCTTCAGGCTGCAGTGCAGCCTGAGTGGTTTTCTTAGTGATTGCCCAAAAAATCATCTACATCAGGACAGATGTCTTCTAGCCTGGTCATTTATACCTCGAATTCAATTTTTTTATTCAATTTTTTTTTTCAATTTTTAAAGGAAGTGTTAAGAACTCTTCTTTACCTCCCTGTTGTTAATGCATATCAGTAATGCAGGCAGCAGTAAAAGCCTTCAGTATTGAAATCTGTCATATGCATGACATTCTCTGATCATATTTGATACAGAGACACTGGCTGGCTTGATAAGCAGATGTTTCAAAGCATAACAATGTTTGCATGTCTTCTTCCAAGGTTTTAGGTTTCGTTTCCATTTCCATCTTACAGGATTTCAACAGCATAGCACCTATCTACAGAAACACTACAGCATGTAGTGCAATACCTCAGGTGTAGCCAGGTGTCTGTGGTAAAATCAGGAAAGACTTCGAATATCAGAGGCACAAAGAGGTACTAGGGCATGACAGCACTAAGATAAAAGCATTGTAAATTGTTGTCTCTTTGTGAACTCTGTCTTTCCTTTTAGATGTGTGCCAGGAAAGAAACTACGTGTTGTAAATCTCAGCAAAGTGCTGGGCAAAATGTGAAAGCAAAATTCTCTTTGTCTTTGAAATCTTCAGTAAGAGCAAAAGGATTTTAACAATCTTATTTCTTTTCTTTTCTTTTTTTTTAATTTGCAAAAAGGCTTGCTTAGTTCAGCTTTGACATTGGAAATAAACTCTTTCTTGCCTTTGATTAGAGAACAAATGTGGTGTTGCAAACTGGGCTTTGTCACTGACAGGAAAATGTTTGTGGAAGATGCTTTCTTAGTAAAATTCACAAAAAGCTGTCATCAAAGCAATAGTTTGGGTTTTCAAGACGCTTGCTGCTAATGACAACCTAAGATTTGTTGCCTTTCTTCTCTAAAGTTGTGTTAGGGTTTCATTTGTAGCCATGTAGCTATGGGACACTCTCCCACCCTGGACTTGGGTTGTTATGTGCACTGCTGGTACTGTCTGCTTTAAGGTGCTAGGCTCTCTGGACCTGGAGTATAGGGACTTCCATCATTCACTGTAGAAATGAAGTGAAAAAGGCTGTCAAGCTCAGCCCTGAACAGGTCAGGTGGGAGCTGGCTTCTGCTCTCCATAAGAACAGATCCTGACTTCAGTTATTGATCAGTTCATGCCTATTAGGTCTATTTGCTTCACTGTTTCTAAAAGGTAACAAACAGATTGATTTGAACTTAAGAGTGGACAGTTAGGAAAAGCAATATCCTGCTGGATTATTTTAAGTGGTTTCACTCCAAACTGGGAGACTTAAGGGGACTTAACATTTGAAGAGGGGTTCTAGATACATGACAGCTCAGCCTGCTGGAACACGTGCCTTGTTACAGTCTAACTCATTCGAGATGAAAGCATTGATGAACTAGATGATTAAACTGTTAGTGGTACATTTTTTATTGTATTGAAAGGTCTGTTGGTGACTAATAGCAGATCCTTGCTTTTATTTTGTTCTTCTTACAGAAATGGGAAATCTTTGTCTTTGGAATGATCTCTGTTTGGAACGATCACTGGGGTATTTCTGTAGTTTGTAGTGATCTTCTGTCTTCCATGAAATGCACCATAAACTTTCATTGTGGCAAGAGCAAGGTTTGTACCTGAGACAATCCAATGTAAACCATTGTCAGCATGTGGTTAATGAGGAGCCTGAGAATGGGCTTTTGTCTGTTTGGGCTTTTTGTTGTGGAGCATATTTACCTGCTGGAAGCATATTTACCTGCTGGGAGTTCTCTGCGGCTTTTATCCCCGTTGAGGTCATGACATCTCTTCTTAAATGCAATTAATTGCTCCAAAAGCCTTCTGTTTCTTCTCACTAACACAGATGTCATCACTGTAAAGAAAAGAGACAGCTAAAAGGCTCTGGTGAACAGCAAAGACAATTCTGGAGATGCTTCTGGATTGTAGCTCCTTTTGTAGTGCAGGGGCTCTTGATAGCTCACAACACTATTTGTATGCCGAAGTATTCATTATACCGGGCATATTTAGCAAACTGAAATTCAAAATCTTCCAAGATTGTTGTTTTGAGATGAATAGTTGTTTGAGTCCTCTGAACACTCAGCAAAGGAAGGTAATTGCTGAAAAATGTTATATTTATTGGTAAGAGCTCTTCTTGCAACACAAAATGGAGTTTAAGAATTTTACTGCAGCAGTTTGTGGTGGGCTTTTGTATGGCACAATTTAAGGCAGGTGCCCACAGAGTGAGTGCAGTTTCACTAGCAGAGCTATCTGCTCTGCAATAATTTATTTTTGCCTCCCACGTGGAACACAACAAAACTGGAGACACGTTGGGATTTTTCAAAGACTAGAGCATGCTGTTAAGGGAAGCAGCTTATGCAAACCTGGGGCATAAGTCTTCTCAGAGCTTTTGAACTAAATAAAATAATATATTATTACAAATTATCAGTAGAAAGTACTCTGGGAAGAGTCCAGTGAAGAGGCTGGGGAGGCACAGTAACATATATTCCTTATACTTCTGCAAATGTTTTTAACACAAAATTGTTCATCCTCTCTTTCATATGGGGAAAATGGATATGCCCAAAATCTTATTTCAAACATCCTCTTGCCTTATTAATATTTTCTAGGTACTTTAATATAACTTTGAGCTATGGCAATTGTGGTGCATGGAGGGAAAGGCTGTAGTGACTCAGGTGCTGCTGTAGATAACTGTAGGTTTCAAGTGCAGATATTTCTTTTTCCATATTGTATAGTATGTAATAACTATGAATAGTTTTGCAGTTATTCTCATAATATTTTTAGAAATTACATTCTTCTGGGGTGGAAAAAAAGATTGATAGACATAATTCTTCAGGGAATAGTTTTGCACAGAGGAAGTATGATAGTCCAGGGTGGTTTTTTACAACCAGGTTTCTATGTTAAGATTTTATGAGGTGTATAATTCAACTGTATAATTCTCATTTGCTAAAAATATTTTTAAAAGTGTATAGTGTCACAGGTGTAGTAGAGAACAGGGAATTAGAACAGTAGGCAGTAAGAAACTGTGGGAAGATAGTTTGTAAGAATAGTGCAGAAGGCAATTTTTCTCAATGAATTACAGACAGACTGAATCATGGTTTTAAGGAGTTAATATTTTTGCTAAGGGTAGAAGTAGTTTCCATGACCAGATATAAGTTAGGTAGGTTAATAATTACTAGATGCTTAGGCTAGAGCTAATTGCTATAATTATCTGCTATTGTGAACTTATGTATAGAAGAATGTAATTTCTAAAAANAATGTAAAATAAGTAAACTGTTAATCATGAAGCATGAGGCCTTGGATTGTGCCAGAGTGTCACCAAGACCTGATGAAGACTCTCCTGACTTCATCCTTTGAGACCACTGACCCAATTCAAGAGAAGAATTGTGCATGCATAAAGAACTAATAGCCTCATTTTAATATCGAATGGGAGGTGCTGGGGTTATGCATATATATTGTATGTAAGATCTTGGGGAATAAATAGAGGGCAAAGAACCTTGTTCGGGGCGGTCACACCTTTCGGAGGTGACTCCCGTGCTGCCTGCCAGTGAATAAACATACCACTTTCTTACTTTAATTAGTTAGAGGGTCTTTGTCCATGATTATACTGGTTTTTAATAATTCAAGACAGGGTAAGAAGATGCTGTGTGAGGGGCAGACAGGGTTAGGTAGCTGGATTAGGGACATCTTGGGGTTAGCTGGTCATGCAGAAGGAAGGAGAAAACTTGCAGAGAGAAGGAGAGAGGGAGTCAGTGCTGTGTAGAGCTACCTGTGAGGAAAGGAGTCAGAGTTGCCTGAAAGAAGTCCACTGAGAGAAGGCACATGAAGTTTTTAATAAAGGACTGATGATGGTGTCAGTCCAGTCTGTCTCGATATAATTATTACAAGAAAAAGATATGGAAGAAGCAAAGGCATATTTATGCTTATTTATGAGGCATGGTAACACAAACAGGGAGGTAAATAGCTTTAACTGCATGCTGTGAAGGCAAGGTTGGAGATGAAAAATATCAGGAATGATTCAGAATCAGCACAGTAGCAAATCCTCAGGACAATTTGGATCTTCTTTGGTTCTGCTTATTGGTTCTCTGAATTTCCACACTGACAGTGAGCTAAGGAAAAAAGAGCCGTGCCAAAGTAGGAACTGAGGGGAGATATAAGTTAATCCCCTACCTCATTCCAGTAGGCAACTCTCTAAGCAGACTTTTGTTGGGAGATAATATTATTCCATGTTCAAATGACTGGTTATTCTCTTTCTTTGTGCAGCTTCACAGTCTAAACTTTCTTGCCTGGGAATCAGATTTTCCCAGTGTTCTCATTCTGTGTTGCGGTGTTCACTGCGTGGGAGTTAGACCTGTTAGAGCAATTTAATGTATAATCTGCTATTAGCAGTATTTGGGGCTTAAATGATGAATTGGTAATTTTAAAGAATAACTTTGAAGTCTGTGTGGGACTACAAAAATCACAGTGGAATGGCTTGACTCTGCTCTTACAAACTTTGTACTTAGCCGCCTAAAGCAGATGTACTGAATCAGGGAACTCAAGGGGGTTTAAAACATATTCAGTGCTTTACAGGCTTTCTGCGTGTCTGTACATGCACTTTTGTGCACAAAGTCTTGCATGTGAGATGCTGCTGCTGCCAAAGTTCACACCAATTCAGCCTGTTATGGTCAGTGTGCAGTCTTCCAGTGAAACTTCTTTAATTTACAGTTGGGCAAAAAAAGGCATTTTTCACAAAAGTCATCCTACACAGAAGAGAACAGCTCCTCTTTTTGAAGGTTCTCTTATGATCAATTCAGTTTTGAAAACTATCTTCTATATTAGATATTTTCACTGATGTTGCAGACCAAGAAGCCAATGGGTTATGTTTTTGTACTTGCTATCAAGTATAGAATATCTACTGTTTTTAAATATAAGAACACTTTAGGATAATACTTGACTGGATACTCCTGCGTGCGAAAAGAGCTACTCTTGTGTTTGAATTCTCATTTTGGTACCTTAACATCAGATTTAGTATTACATTTGAAAAAAAATTTATGTGATCATACTCTCAAAATGCATCTTTACATATCTGTAAGTCTGTTGGTGCAATATCTCAGTGAGCAGGTAATATTTAAATTGTTGCTGACATCTGACCTCTTCCGAATGCTTATTCTGTGAGAAAGAAAAATGGGCAGTTATTGTCTGATTTAATGAGAAAATTTCTCTTCCAATCAAATCAGTCTCAGCACCAAGATGGAGTTAGGATCTGGTGAAGCACTGCCACAGGGGAAAGGATGGGAAGAGCGTGATGAGAAATCTAATTTTAATTATGCAAGTTAATCTTGGACAAAATACCATTTTGTAACCCCCATATGCATAAGCAGACATGAGGGTTTTCTCCTTTGACATGTGCACATGTATTCCCTTCTGGTTTTGGAGCGCCCTTCCCTGCCTCCAATTAATTATTGTGTCAGTACGCTTTGGGATTAGAGTCATTTTTCCTTATTTCTTGTCCTTCCCTGTGAACTTGCTCACAGTGGGTGCTGGTGATCTTCAGCAGTGACTGGAAACACAGAGTTCTGAGCTGCTGCCACTGGCATTAAGGACCATGGGGATCCAGCACTTTCAGAAACAGTTGCATTTATAGAAAGCTGAAAATAAACCCAAAGTTACTGAGATGTATTTGAATGGAACAGTGATGTTTTCCTCAAAGATACAATGGCAAGTCATTTCACTTTGCCCAGGGGTTAGGCTACTGGGCTGGCATTCCCCAGTTTTGAAGGGGGATGATAGCGCCAAACCTGAAATCACTGCTGCCATGCAGCTCCTACTGTACTTCAGTAAATTTTAAGCTACTTTTGCCATCAGTGTGAAGACCCTTAGGCAGTGGGTCTGGCTCTCCCAGATCTTTCCTGCTCCTCTTTAAATTTTGGCAGCTTGACTTTTGCTTGGAAGTTTGTGTATCATCATCCATTTTCTTGGTAGGAACTGGAATGTTAAAAAAGGCTTATTATAAATCTAAGGATTTTGTGCAAAAGTCTCCTGAGATTTGGTTTATAGCTTTGAATGTTTGTTCTGTGTAATGCTGCGCAAACTGAGGATATAGATGAGTTTGTAGGATGAGAAATTGGACAGGATTCATCAATTCAGCACAGGGCAGTATCTAGTGCTTTCCACCCCGGCATTAGTGGTGCAATCAGACCCTACAGGGCTGAATGCCAAAGCCACAGGAAAAATGAAAGCAAACTGCAAATTAGTATTCATTAATGATTGTTATTCTAGTGCATTTATAATATCCAAATGCCTGTGCATATATTTAAGAGTGCCACTGTCTCTTAGGAGAATTAAATTCACTTGTTCTTGACTTTAATTGCTTCTGTAAAATGAAATTTGGGGTGCTGGCTTTGCAAGAGGAACATTACCTCACTTTCATAAATGAAATCCTTGGATTTGTATAGAACCTATGGGAAATAATTATACCCAAGTGTGTAAGGTCTTTTCCTCTCCTAACAGGAGGAGAATTCTCTGAAATTTAGACTGGTGGTATGTTATACTGTTTCCCTAAAAAAAAGAAATAGTTAAATAAGTGAGAGAGAAACACACATCTACAAGGCATGTCTTCCAACAAAACTGACATAAGTATGGGTCAAAACTACTATTCCTTGGGTGAAAATCCAGGCTAACTCCTTTGGTGTCAGTGGATTTAGGAGAGCAATGGTAAGATCAAGACATGGCCAAATTTTGAAGTAGTACCAATGTAGGAATTGAATATTAGCATTCAACTTAATACAGTGGTCTGTATTAATACAGTGGCCTTAGTTCAGATAGGGATTCTTTATAATGTAATAATCTTTGTAAGATCCCCTTGTTTTTAAAGCTAGTTGCATTGTAAAATATTTATTCCTGGTGACTCTTTACTTGCCTAGAGATATATAATTTTCCCTTTAGTGTGTCGATTATCTGAAGCTAGAAAAATGTAATTAACCTTCACAAACTGCATTTGTGTGCCCTGATGGCATAGAATGACATATGTTTGCCCAGTTTTTATATGCAAGTTTTGGGGATGTAGACTGGACACCCAATTTACGACTATGGACTGATAGAAATTGAAAATTATCTCAAAGGAATAACAGGTACATACCAGTTAGTCTCATTTAGTCTTTTGAGAGAATTGAGGGAGTTTGCTATATGGCATTTGTTTGTACTCTAGACCCAGGCTCTTGCCCCTCAAACCTTTGACAGGCTTTAGAGGTTGTGCTGAGTATGTTCAACCCCTCTTTTGAGAGATTTACTTTAGGATGGGCCAGGGGGCTGGATCACTCTTGCTCCTGAAAGTGCCTGGGATACTAGAAATACTTAAAAACTGAGGCTTGCAGAGAGTCTTCTGCAGTGTGTGGTAGGAGGTGGACTTGTGTCCTGGGATACCAGTTGTGGGACATGTTTGAACCACAAAGGTTCATAAGGAGGATCAAAAATATCAAGCAGGAATGTGTCCTTCAAGACAAAGGGCAGTTTCTGAGGTGCAGTAAAGGGGAATTTCATTACTGTTCTCATCAAAGGAAGAAAAAAAAAGCCTATACAAGTTTCCTATTCCTTCCATACAGATACTAAGAAATTACTTTCAAGCTGATTCTTCAGCCAGTATCAAGGCCCTGCAGCTGCATGTACCTGGCTGATGTATCTGCTGATTTGTGCAGCAGGTCTGTGTGCAGGGGTTGGATTCCTCTTACTGTGGACTATATTGATAGCCATGATCATAACATCCTGCCATAATTTCAATCTCCACCAATCTTGTGAGTCTTTCATGACGACTCCTTTGGTCTTATTCTGGTTGAGAAAGTTGTTTTTGTGCACAGTGTAGCATCATGTGGCAGAAAAAAAGCATGTAGCTCTTCAGAGCTATTTCTTCTTTCCTCTGAGAGCTTTGTCTGCAAACATCCTTTCTTCTTATATGGTAACTGATAATTATTTATTATTTTTGCTTTTTCAGAAGGAGCAGAGACCATGCTGCTTTCAGTTCTTTATGTAATTTTTGTGAAGAAATTGTAAATATTATTTAATTTTTTGGGAATCCATGTATTCAAATGAAGCACCAATAAGGTAACAGAGTGGTTAAGGAACTGAGACTCATTTGTTGTAGATCACAATAGCAAAAGCTTTGTTGTTGTTCCTTGCAGATGAAGTTGTGGAACTACGATTATATTGCAGAAAATGAAATAAGACAAGAATAAAAAGGCAATAAAACAAATTTTTAGATGTCTTGAGGGACACAACTATTATTGACTGACTATGTTTTATACAATAAATGTTACAGAAGTCTGACAATTTAAATTATACATCCATGAAGACAAAACTCTTACTGATATCAAAATCTTTATTTCACTGCTGCTATTATATTCTTTTTAAAGTTCCAAATTAGCAAAAAGGCCCAAAATTATATTTTAATGATGTTTTGAAAAGATACAATAAAATTGTTTAAGTACCAGGTCTGAAAAAAAGAAAGTCATCTGGGCATTTAATTTTTTTTTTTTTTTTACTGTAACATTACTGGTGTTTAATACAATAACCGAGATGGTCATAGTCTATGCCCATGGGAATAGTAAGGCATGCAGTTCTGTGTTGGTTCTGTTTTCTCTGAAGTTCTAGCGCTCTAAATACCTTTTTCCTATTGAAAATTAAAATACATGGAAATACGGAAACAGTAGTTACAGGGAGAAAAGTGTGACTAAGTAGAATACACAGAAGCAATCTTTACATCCTGTTTGTCATTCAGAATATCCCAGCAACCTAAGAGGTCGTAGTTGTCTTATTTTTTCTGCGTTTTCATTTTTCTCCCCAAATGTTCTTTCTGGCTGTGCCATTTGTCACAGCTCTTTCAGGCTTGGAGGACTGATCTCTCTCTGTGGATATGTAAGCAGTGGCATTTGTAAGCAGCAATGTTCTCTCATCTCTCTGCTTGTTGAGGCATGTATTTTAAGGGATTGTTTGCTGCTCTCTTCTGTAGCTGTGGTGAGTAAATTTAGAAGCTTTGATTCAAACACATGGACCTCACAAAATTGAAGTTGCACCATTTCACATCAGTGCCATTGCTGGTTTAAGTTTTTCTGACTCTCAGAGATCTAGTCCACTGTGTATTCCTGAAAAATAAATAAATAAAAGAAAGGGAGACGTGCAAATAGCAGAGAGCAGCAGGTGTTCCTGGTTAGGGCTGGACGAGCAGTGAAAATCGGCCCCGGCTGGTGCGGGGCTGTCGGGCCGGGCGCGGCTGCCCGCGGTGTTTCCTGAGCCCCTGGAAGCTGCCAGCGATCTCCCTGCGGGTTTACTCAGCGTGGCATTAAGGAAAATCTGCAATAACTACGTGTTTCTTCATTGCTTCTCACGCCGGCAGGTAAGTGGGGGTGGATGTACAAAGGTTGATGTGAGAGAGGTGGTGGTATTACCTTGCTGCAAGAAAACGGGGGGAAATGAAGCTTGAGGGCAAGGTGTAGGGAATTAGGAACAGGTTTTGTCCCCAGCTGCCAAAAAGTTTGAGCCACTTTGTGCACTGAATGTCAAGACCTCTATGCAAAGCTGCCAGAGGGTCAGAAAGACCCTTAAATGAGCGTGCCTGCGAGTGCATGAACAGCAGCAGGACGAGGGGCTGGAACCCCTCTGCAGAGCGTGGGAGTTGAGTTTGTGTCATATGCCAGAAATCTACACAGCAGAGGTTAATGCAAAAAGGTACACTTTCTAGTTTGCTTTAAAGGTGTTGGTTGGATCCTGCAGTGTTGGGTCCTGTCTTGCTGCAGTGTGCTAGGCACTTTGCAAAGAATCTGCCCTGATCAGTAAGTGCAGGGAGATCTGGGAAAATGAAACTGGATTGCAGGTATGGCAGTGTTACTGGTATTATGTCGCGTGGCCAAACTGTTTCTCTGTCTATCTGTGCAACTTATGTGGCGTTTAGTAAAACTGTTAATGCTGTGTCAACATTCACTTGTAAATATTTGTGTATATACAGTTCTCATTTGGTTTTGTAAATCAAGTGAGGAAAAAGATATTTTTTTTAAGAGATGGTTGTGTTTCAGCAACAGATTATCTATTTATGGATTTTAGTATTAATTTATTTAGAAGCTCATACTCCAGACAAAAGATCTGGCCATAGTGGATCAGATTCTTTCTAAGAAAAATTCTAGTGAGTTTACTTGCATCACAAAGCATATCAAGTATTTTTGTCTTGTTATTTCACATTTTATTGCCTGAAACAAATAGCAGAACTGCTTGTGTCAATGCAAGAGTTGCAAAGATGGTCAAAACTTTGTGTGAACATTTTGGTATGTCCTGAAATTTATTTTTCTGACTTTGTAAGGTCACTTTGACTATTCAAAGGATTATATAAATCTGAACTTCCATTACTCCAACCCTTTGTTCACAGCTCCATCAGAACTTTGGAATAGTTTCTCAGAAGTAACTTATATGAGAGGCATAGTAATTGAGGTCAGAGGAGCCATATGTTTGATGAACAGCGTGCTAGGAGCTGTGTTAAGTGGTCAGCATCCATCTGGAGATGAGGTTTTATCAATGAATAATTAACTATGCACTTGCCTCTGATGGTCACTGTTTCGGAGAAGAGCCTTCTGAACAGACTTCGGCAGTTTTTCCTTCTAAAAACGATTTGAAGAGCTCCTTTTATGTTTCATGAAGCTTTTTCCCTACTCTTTGGCAGCTAGCTAGTTTGGGGGCAGGGAGAGGTTTTCATTAAAAACTCGGTGAACGCACATTGGAGAAGAAGCTGTGGCTTCCTGTGAGCCAGTGCAGTTGAGAGAGGATAAACATATTCTTTATCATCATATTCTTCTAGAAGGGAAACAGGTTGATGGTTTGAAGGTAAGGCAAGATTCATTCATTCTTTTGCATGCAGCCAGGCCAGTGGGGACATGAGAAGGCATGCAGCCCATTCAGAGCCTTTCTATAACTAAAGCTGGTGGGTTGTTTTTTTTTTTTTTTTTTTTTTTTTTTTTTGTTTTTTTTTTGTTTTTTTTTTTTTTTTTTTTTTTTTTTTTTTTTTTGCTTGTGTGTCTCATGTGCCAAACATCAGGCTTAGCTTTATCTGTCTTATCATTCCTTATGTAATGTGACTTGGTCTCTTAAACAAAATCTATTGCTCATCTGTCCTGGCTGAAGTGGAGGTGTGGGCATATGTGTGTACCTGTGAAGTCAGACAGAATTTATAATTTTTTCTGCTTCATTGTTGCTTGGGAATTGCAAGGGGAGAAATGAGAAAATATGTTGCACTGCAGTATGTGTACACTTGTACTGCAGTGCTGGAAATTTTTCATTTGGCAGTAATCATGGGCTTATTTGACTAGTCTTGATACTGAAAGATTTGTGTTTTTATGTATTTTTCATGTATGTGTAGCTCTGTAGACTATTATTGTATAATTTCTTAGTTCCAGTGCTTCTCCTACCCTGTTAGACACATTGCTAGAATCCTGTTCTGATCTTGCTTCTTCAGTGAACCAAGGCCATTTCAGTTTCCCATGTATTTAGACATAAACAATGTGGGACAATAAGCAAGGGGAAGGCTTCAGGAGGGGGCTGAATCAAGAAGGGGAATTACTTCATTAACTGTACTTTTAATTGGGGATTCTTGTCAATTATGTTGAAGGTGTTGAAGCCTTGTAACCTGCACATTCTGCCATAAGTGCACCTGTAGGACCTTCAGTAAGTGGTAACTGCTTCTTATAATTTTTTTATCATTTTAATCTTGTTTGGCTTGTCATTTTAGGGCTGATAAGGCATCAGTCTGATGAAAGAGGTATAGTTGTGTATTGAGCAGCTTTGTGTTCAAGCATGTTTTGTGTCCTGTTAGCCTGCTGTTCACTGCCTGTTTTTTCTCTTAGTCTCCTTTCTAGATTTTTCTGAAGTTTTCTCAGTAATAAGATGGCAAACTTTCAGCTTAGGTAATGTTCTTCATGTTCCAACTTTAATTCCTGCTAACTTATTTTGTATTTGGTAAACACATAATGTGCCTGTTTTGTCTGTAAAGAAATCTTGATCTCAGAAAATTCTGATCTTGAAAATTACCTTCTGAGTGAAAGAGCTGGGCAGTTGTTGAGGTGAAATTGAGGTGAATGAGATGACATGCCTTTGAGCAGTTGCTTCTTGTAACCTTCATAGAGTGAGTAAATGATGTGAGCATCAGGACAGATATATCTTTCTTAGAGTGGCAGAATAAATTGTGCTACACATTTCCAAAAGGGAATTTTTACATCAGTTATTTATTCTTGTAGTAACAGTGACAGGTGCAAAGCAAAAGCAAATCCCTTTTTTTCTTTTTTTTTTCTTTCTTTCTTTCCCAATCCAGTTTACCTTCTTTTACAAGCAATTGTTCATGAAGTTCTAGTAACTAAGGGTCTTTGAGGGGCTATTAATAATCACCTCTGGTATCTTATGGTAGTGAAATGTGGAGCTTGCCCAACAGGCACTGCTCGAGCTATCTATGCAAACACTGCACTTCAAAGAGAAGTCTTATATCCAGCCATTTCCCATAAACTTTTCAGAGATGCAAGACAATAGATTTCCTTGTATTAATCCAAATAGAATTCTTAAATAAGATGATGTAATCAAGTAAAAATAAATGTAATGGCTTATGTTTAATATTCTTGTTAGAGTCCTTACAAATCAGGCAGAAACATTAGGAAAGATTGATTAAGCATATGTCAGTAGTAAATAATAGAAGTCTGGATTACATCCAAGTCAGGTCATAGCTGATTAATATGAACAGTTGGCTATATGTCTTCCCTGAATTCTGATGATTTTAATATTTTGCTTACACTAGTGTAGGATGCATACTGATGTATTTCAAAACCTAAGTCAAGCTTTTGTGGAAACTGATGCAAAAGTATTTGTTAGCATATTTTACCAGCCTGAATACTACTTATCTTTAGATATTGTTTGATGTTTGCTATTCAGTTCTTCTAGCATTTCCCTCAATTGCTAGCTCTAAGTGGAAACAGAACATATTAGAGCAAGATGTGCTTTTTAAAGTACTCAAAATAAGCAGGGAATCGTAAAATAATATTTATTAAACATTTGTTGCACAATAGGGCAATGCAGAACTTGGAGTTCAGAGTTAACAAGGGTTTCTGTATGGAGCAAAAGTTAGTTTCCCTCTGCAGTGTCTTTGAGCTTGGAGCCTCACAATACTGTTGCTTTGGTGATTTGAGATCCCATGTTGTGGAAATTTTCTATTAAACAATTTAGGTTGTTTGTGAAATGTGGATAATCATAGGGAACAGCTGTAAGTCTCTTAACACTTGTGGTCATGGCGCATTTGTTGGAAATCCACTGCAGCATCATGAGAATAGGTGAAGGCCACTGTTAAAGAAGAGTGTGGCAGCTGACAGGCTCCCTGGGGCCACAGTGCTGCTGGCCACCACCTCTGGGCTGTGCTCTGCCTTCAGTGCAGCTCAGGTAAGACATCTGTGGCTGCATGTTTCTAGCAGAAATGGTGCTTGGTGCATGGTGTGCAAATGCAGTCGAGTTGTCAGACCTTAGTTTGGTGCATTTGTGCTGGGCCAGGCCTGAGCTGGCTTTACTCACTGCATGTATCCCTCGTTTGCCTGGTGTCCTCAGAGCCTACGTGTCACACACAACGAGGATCAGCTCCATTACTAAGCATCATGATCTGTGACATAAAAACAGCTGGGATGCAAATGAGCCTCGAAGCAATTAAATGGGGTGCTCACAGTCAAACAGTGATTTTTCTAGACAATGACAAAAGCCTTCAGATACTGGGTTTATGTACAAATAATGAATTGGGAGGTTACTTGCTCTGGACTTTCCATCACCAAAGCCTGTTCAGTAGCCTCTGCACTGGGTGCCACGCTCACTGCTTGAGCCAGAGGGACAGTTTCCTCAGATCAGCCCTGAATCTCCACATAGTTTACTGAAAGGCAAGTTGGAGAGAAAGCAAGTAACAACTTTAGAAACATGTAAGCTAAGTTAACAGCCCTCGTGCAGTTGCAATGTTGCTTTATTGGATGTGTTAATACCAACATTCCTGGACCTGGAAAGGCCTTTAACTCATAATAAACAAATACAGATGCTTTGAAATTCAGCAATAAGTTCTAAGGCTATAGCAAAGACAAGTTATGTTGGCCTGCTGTAGTGATTTTTTCAATAACTCATCAGTGGTAGCCTAAATACAGGCTACAGCACTTAACTAGGCACTTAACTAGGGAAAGTTATATTAATGGCAGAAAAAATGAAAAGGAAGTATTAATTATAGTGAACAACTGTGGTACATCTGAAGCTGCATATTATCTACCTCAAAATAGTGATGAAGCTATGATAGAACATCTAGTTCAAGTCTTTCCACCTCCCAAGGGAATAAATTAGAAAATATTAGAACCAAAATAACTCTTTGAATTCTTTGGAGTCACCATCATTAAACAGAAAGTGAGAATGAATGTTTAATTACATATGCAATCAGACTGGAAAATATGGGCTGTTACAGCTTTACTGCTGGTCAAGACTGTATTCACTGGAAAGTGATATGTTTCTGCCTGGCAAGCCTTCAAATTCAGCCTCCCAAAAGACCTTTAGGAAGGTTTGGGTGAGTGAAAGCTTATTAGATGCAATTACAAAAAGAATCAGAAGACCAAAAAGACTGAGCACAGTGTAGCAGAAAGCTGCAAAGCAAAATTGAAGGGAGAAAATACTGAAGAAAAAGTTTAAAAGCTTGAATTTTTTTCAGGCACCGAAGGAACAGGAGGTCACTGAAAAATTCAGCAGGACTTTAAGAAGCAATTTATTGACAAAAGCAGCAGACATTTCTCAGATTTGATGAGTTCTCAGCCTCAGTGCTCATGCTTACCTAGCAAGGTGGAGGTCAGATACCATCTTGAGAGAAACCTGCCATGAGGAGGAGAGGAAGTGCTGAATGGAATTTTGCTCACTCAAGATCAACCAAAATGTAATGAGCCTGTGATGCCTCCCAATGTTACAGGAAGACAACTGTGATGAAGTGATGCATTATTAACTTTAAGTGGGCCAAGGATCAAATAATTTATGAAAAAAGTAAGATTTTTCTTTGACTCTGTGTGCTTACCCTCTGCACCCTAATTCAGTATTTCATGTGTTTTTACATTTGTAAGCAAAGCTGATTGTGCGACTAAAGGCAAATCCTGGCTGTAGCAAAGCCTCTCACTTGTATTATTTATCTTGCTCATCATCCCATGTGATGCTCTACAGCTCAGCCCAGTGCTCCTTTCTTCAGCTGCTTTGGAACCTGTTGAAGTCCAGTTTCATTGTCTGAGCTTGGACACGGGGTGCAACTGAGTCACAGTGAACAGTGGCAGTATGGACTTGAGCTAGCATTAGACCTCATCCTCTAGATTAAGCCCAAGATAAAGCTAGTGTCAGATATTTGGATGCTGATTAAGTGAAGGAGGAGAGATTCAGTATTGGTGCATGTGAAATACAGGGTATTTATCCACAAGTAGAATTTATCTAAAATTGTTTCAAGCTTGCTGCTTGTAATGGTTTGCTTGCTTATGGAGTTTGTTTCTAGAGCTGGACCTCTTCCATTCCTAGCTTCTGAGCTGTGTTGAGCACCTTGCAGAGTCAGGGCATATAAGCTCTCTGTGGAAAACAGCTTTTCTCAGCAGTAGTTAGTCCTCTATTCTTGTAGGCCATGAATCTCTGTAACTTCATGTAGTCACCCAGTGGAGAGATTTGTTGCTTGTCACCAAAGCAGCGAGTGCCTTCTTAGGTTTATCTATGACATGAAAAATGTAATATTTTATACATGACATTCCTTTAAAAATGTTACTAATGTTGGATTGGGTGTATTGGTGGAAAAATTTCAAATGTATATGCTGCCACTGTTCTCCTTTGCTGCTGTCTGGACCACATATTTTCATGTGTGAATATTTATGTTAATCCATCCTTGTTAATATATTAAGTATCAATTTGCATAAACAAGGTTGTTGAATGCTGTAATTTAAATGCTAGGCACAGCTTTTTTGCCTGTGGCAGGAAGGTATGAAAAATAATGGTAAAAAATATTTGTAATAAAGAAACAACAAAGAAGTTTCTTTTGAATGGCTCTATAACAACGAAAACACAAGTCCTGGTGTTGTTGATTGAGAGTGGATTAGTTCTCTAAGAAGCATGGATTTACTGGCAGAAAGGTTTGTGTATTTTCCAAGGTAAAAAGAAATTAAATTATCAGGAATAGTTTTCATTTTATTATTTTTTTCCTGCCGCTGCAAAATGAATCAAGTTGTGTCTTTATAATATCTGTCCCATGAAGCTGACCTGTGAATCAGATGAGTAGCAAAGCCCCTTTTGACTTGGCTCTTATTTCAAATGGACAATTCCAGCATAGGTCAGGCTTAACCCTGGCACAAGTCCTTCTTTGGTATCAGCTCAGTGCTGGAAGAAGTGCCTCTGGGATCTGTCCATTGTTCAGACACCCAGCTAGCCAGGTTAAACTTCTACTTGAACTTGGAGGCAGCTCCTTTTGGGCTAGGAGCTGACTTCCTGCAAGGATGTTGGGCAGCACTGGGGACACGCAGCAGTGTGACACAGCTGACCTGTGCTCAGTGCCTGGAACTGTGAGCAGTTGTGTCACAGCTCTGCCTGCGAGGGGAGCTGCAGCTGGATGTACACGTGTGTTCGTCTAGATGCAGTTTCTAGAACAATGGCAATACGTGTGTTTAGGCACATCTTAAGTGTGTGACAAAGCATAACCTACATTTCAATTTGGAATCTGAGTCTTCAGGTAAATAGCAGCAAGGAGAAAAATAATCAGGAGGCTCAGGAAATAACTTTGTTCCCAGTAATGTATATTTAAGTGAATTTTAAAAATTTGTGCCCAAAAAGTAGAGAATATGCTCAATTTTTGTGTAACACTCTCAAATTTTAGCTATTTATGAAAATGTCATTGTGACTTTTCTCAGGGTTTAACCTGGTAGAGTAGGGCTGATCCTGGCGCAACAGGTATTTCTTTTCTTTTTATTCCTGTTTTTTCCATCCCTTCTCAAGTCATTGACAACAATTCCTAGTTGTTGCAGGACACTGTTTTGTTTAGTTTGTCAGGCCCATATTAGAAGGCTGGAAAAGGTCAGTGCACTCCAGTAGATGATTTATTGTAAGAGGTCATGTGAGTTGTAGATTTAAATAGCCACAGCAGGGACAAGTAACTTTATTTGTGTGTTTTTACTTCTGCATCTTACAGAAGTGAAGCCAGTGACTCCACAAAGATCAGAAGTAGTGAATCTTCATTCCTATATTTTCTCTCTGGTGTTGTTCAGTGGATTTAGAGTATTTTTTATTTTTTCATGTGGAAGGTCAGGGCAATATTAGTCTCTCATTTAGACTAATTAAAGAGAAAATAGCATGTATTTTAGGTTTTGAAATGGTACCATAGCCTAAATGTCATAGGGGAAAATGGCTTCACAGCATGGATAATGCTGCTCTGTGTTTGTCAAGTTAGGTTTGCAGCTTTAGCTTAAACCTGACATCTGTCTTTCTATACCCCTGTTCATACACAAACTTGCAATTTGTAGCTGTGCTGGGGGGTGAGTTGCTGTGTCCAGGGCCTTCTGTAAATTGGGGAGGGTAAAGGTACAGGCAGAACAGCACTAGTAGGTGCTCCTCTGCCCTCGAGCCCTGGAGACCCCTCTGCCCACTTCTGAGCCAACCTGAATCCTGTCAGCTCATCAGGGCTGCTTTATTCCAGGGCTTTTTCCACTGGATTAATGGAAATCTTCATGAGAGAGCATTGCAGAAGATTTGTTTCATGTAAGTTGGCTATTAATTTTTTTTCTGTTGTTGCTTTGGCAAGAGTGAAATCTAAACAAAGGAGTAAGTCTGCTGTGGAAGCCAACTGGAGGGAATCTGAAGAAAAAAAAAAAAAAGAAAGAGCTGACTGGAGTTTACTGATCTGCATGTAACTTCTCAGAAGTTATTCATTAGCTTCATGCAAAAACTGCTGATCTGTACTTGTTTAGGTAGTTAATATTGGCTCCATGGTATGGTGGTGGTTTGTGTAGCTTTTCTTTCATTGAGAGGCACTCCAGTGATACCCTGCTCCTCTGCAAAGATGGAAAGATTCCCACTCTGTGCAGGCTAGCAGCAGGGTTTTACTGAGGAGGGATCTATGGAATGTTAATCAATTAACATTAACCGTTTTCTAGTGTATGAGTAAAACACTGCCCTGAAAGAAATCCAAACAGGTTAAACGGCAGCTGGGAGCCCTGTGATTGTTGTGGTAGATACCTGGAAGATAAATGCCTTGTCTTGGTGTCCATGTGGTCTGTGGGTCAAAATGAGCCTCCTGTAACAAGCAACAGAATTTGTATACTACTTGCACTAACCGAAGTATGGCTTAAATTCTTGGACTCTGAGAAATACATTCTGGATGCTGATAGAGGAGAGGAAAACGGCAAAAACAATGCACTTTGTGCATATGTGAAAAGTGCTCGACAGACAAGAGACGAATTTTGTTCCTTTTGTCCATATATGTATCTGTTTGGGGACTGTGCACGAGACGTGGGAACGTTTGACTGACCTGTGTATGTGGAATTGGCAGAGCTCCCTGAGCGTGTGCTGAGCTGCTCCTGCCTGCAGCTCAGGGTTTGGCCCTGGTAGCACAGCAGGGAAGCTGCTTCCCGGTCAGCACTTCTGTGCTTGAGAGATAAGCATGGCTTGTTCAACTCACAGAATCATAGAAGGTTTGGATTGGAAGGGACCTTAAAGGCCATCTTATTCCTGCACCCTGTCATGGCTGGGACACCTTTCATTGGACATGTTGCTCCCAAGCTCCATCCAACCTGGTTTAGAACTCGCACTTTAAAGGTGATGTATTACAAAAAGTTGGTGCTCAGTCTTGAAGATGCACTCAAATGAGTAAATTAAAAGTAGTGCAGACATTCTGACCTGAATATATGCAGTTGAGTTTACTTTAGTTGGGTTTGTTTCACACATCAGTGTGTTACCAGCAGCGGCAGTAGTGCCACAATGTGTTTCAGAGCTGTCTCCACCCTTCCATTAGTGCATCTTGAAGTAGAGTATTTTTAATTAGTTATTAACTCCAGAGGGTGTCTGGAGTTAATCTGGACTGGTGTATTGAACAGAATTTGAAAATACTTGCCACCAAGAATGTGATTTGGGGAGCACTTCAGCAGCAAGATAAAAGCTGCTATATAATTGTGACAGTAGTAATTCAGTCTGCCAGCTAGCATGAGAGGAATAGCATATATCCCTTTTATTGGAAGCATTCTTCATCTGCTGTGACCTAATGTGAATTCTCAAACAAAAATGAAGTCAAAATGGAGTTACAGATGGAAGTACTCACTGATACTGCTTAGAGAGTCATATTACAGAGACGCTGCAGTTATTCCCCAAAAGAGGTGATTCTCTGCAAAATGCAGAAATCTCCATATTTGTCAAGATTTTTGAGTGTCTTAACAGTGTATGTTTCACATAATATCATTGTAGCTCTACATAGTTCTGCCATGTATGAATGCAGCTGAATCTAGATAAAAACTGGCTTAAGAAACAGATTTTTTTTTTTTACAAATCTTTTTTACCAAAAAGAGTACTGTTTTCCTTTAGTCAGAGGAAGGTTGGATTTGGCTCCCATTAAGATTTCAGGATTTCATAAGTCCTGAAAACATTTATTGGAAAT
This sequence comes from Buphagus erythrorhynchus, assembly GCA_013400855.1. NCBI lineage: Eukaryota > Metazoa > Chordata > Aves > Passeriformes > Sturnidae > Buphagus > Buphagus erythrorhynchus. The sequence continues at coordinate 84,047 of VZTT01009548.1, forward strand.
GTCAGTGATTTTAACAGCTTGGGAGCTACCTGAAATTATTTTTTTGTGAAATGCAGTGTAGAACAAACCTTATTTTACCCCATGGGTCTCATAGGAAGGAGGTTTCAGTTTGTAGAACACACTATTATGCTACTTTCTCAGTCATCCCCAAGCCCACTTAATTTACATTACTTGTGTATATATATATATATATATATGCTAATGTGATGAGCTTTATGCTACAATTTAGTCTTTGTTTTAATTCGGTGAATGACTTTAGTGTACTGACTGCTGGCAAAAGTGTCACAGACCTTGTGGTTTCCATAGGGATGGTGGGATTTCCCATGATTGTTTGCATAGACACTGATAAACAACTGCCCTTCCTAAGCTTGCTTTTGTGTGGAATTGCTGTCACTATAGCGAGGTATCAGGTACAATCTGGTTTTGGTTGGATATTCAGGGCAGGTGCCACATCTGAACTTCAAAGCCTGTTTATGTCCACTCTGCAGCAAAGTCTGCTCCATCCTGCACAGATGTAGTGTAGTTCAATTCACAATAACAACAAATCAAAATATTCCCAGGTGATCTGCTAGACTGATGCTAATGTACTGAGGTGCACCTTTGTGTTGAAAGCAAGCTCTGAATTTACTGCAGGTAGGTTTTTACAGGCAGAGCATCAGTACACCCCTGATGTACTTTTGGTCCTCTTTTAGCATCTCTTACCCAGGATGCTGACTTAGGTACCCACAGAGCTACAACTGTGCATTTCACCATCACAGTCTGAGCTCAGGCAGCTTCTTATCTCTAAAGGAAATACTCTGAAGAATATTCACCTCCTCAGGTAAAGGATGTCCACCAGCACCTGTTACATCTCAAAGTGTTCTCTCCTACGTAGATACATTTGAATGATCATCTTTTGAGGGAAGACAATTCCTGCCTGCTGTGGCAAATACCCTAGTTTTTTTAGTATTTACAATGTCTCTGTTCCTCTGAGGTTTTGGTTTTCAGATGTGAAAGAAAATGTCTGCTTTTTGAGCTGAGGCTTTACAATTCTGTGCTCATCTGCCTAGGCACAGACATGGTCCCTCCTCTTGTCCCCATTTTTGTATATTTGAGTCATACAAGTAAAAATGTGTGACCGCTTATCCCTATGATTTCTTAGGGACCTGTAAATACTGATTTTTACCAGACAAGACAGATCTTTTTATTTCTTTCAAGTTTCAGAGAAAACTGAATATTTACATTTGCCTTTTGCCTTCATATGCCATGCTGTTTCAAGTAAACAACAGTGCAGCATCAGAGGTGCAATTTTGTCTTCCCGAATTACTTCCTTCTTGGCTATCTTACCATATGGACAGCCTGATCTGTCACTCCCTGACTGAGCTCTTTCTGCATGGCTGAGATCCAACTGATGTCAAAAGGAATCCTGAAGCCAGCTACTTTCAAGGTACTCTTTTATGTAAGGAGTTTGTAAGCTGGTGGGGTCTGTCTCTTCTTCCAAGTAACAAGAGATAGAACAAGAGGATTTGGCCTCAAGGGGAGCTGTAGGTTGGGTATTAAGGAAAATTCCTTCACCAAAAGGATGGTCAAGCACTAACACAGGCTGCACAGGGTAGTGGGAGAGTCACCATTCCTACAGATATTTAAAAGATGTGTAGATGGAGCACTTGAGGAAATGGGTGACTGGTGGCCTTGTGTGAGAGGCTGGAAAGAGTGATGTCTTAAGACATTTGGGGATGCATGTGTGCAGGGGCAGGTCAGGCAGTGCCCTGCCCTGTACACCCCACCCTGCAGTGGCTGCCAGTCCGTGGCACACAGGATGCAATGCCCCACACCCTACCCCTGGAGCCCCTATCACAGCTCCTGAGGGGCCAAATGACCAGAAGCCCCACTTGGGGGAAGGGCCGAGGGGTATTTTAAGGCCACAGGGCATGAGGCACTCATATGTCTTGACCCTACCTCCTCTTGGAATTACTATCGGAACACCACTGAAACCCAGCAGCTGGTAGCTATATATGTCTTGTTCTATACCTCTGTCTTTCTCTCTTTCTTCTAATTCAGTCTTCTTGGAATTTTTGAGTAATTTAGAATCAAACAGGTTTAAAGTTTGCTATGTTGAATGGGCCCAGTTAATTCTTTGAGAAGTGTTTTGTATTAATTGAATGTTGCACTAAACCTTTTGCCAAAGTTACTCGATTTTCTGAAGATGCCAGTGAAGATCTTTTTGTTGTCTTGATCTCTTGAGAATATCTTTTCAGCGCTTCTCCTCTGTGTCTAACTCAGTGTAGATGAACGACCATGTACCCTCTTAAAAACCTCATCAACCCAGTTGTTTGGGGAATTACACCTTGGCAGCACTTGATTTCTGCTAGTGACAGTTTGCCTAGATTGAAGATTCTGGTTTTGACATCTTGGAGACATTGACTACAGCTAATGTCATCCTCCAGCCTTTGTTGAATGCACAAGTCCCAAGAACAGGGATTTTCCACATGTGCACTGTAGCCTATGTAATACTTTATTCTGTAAATGTAAATAAAGTATTAATAAAAGAAATAGAAATATTTGAGTTTTAAGAAAAGAGTCTCACACAGCTGTTCAGTGCCTGGTGCAGATCAATTTAGTCTGAGGCATCCCCATCTGGAGCTGGATGGCTGGAGAAGCAGGGACAGTGGGACCTCAGCTGTGGCCAGCCTGGAGGAAGGAGTGGGGGCTGGATGTAAGGCAGGGAATGTTGCAAGAGCCAGGATAGGCTCCTTCCACTATGACAAAGGCCCCTGTGTGCCCCTAGTCTTGGACAATTCCCTGCAAACTGATGTGTTTCATTTCAGGACTTGGGTATTTAAATGGTACCTTTCCCCAGGCATTTCTCACAAAAAGTTCAAATGATGTGTTCTGAGCTATAAAACAAGAAAAAAAATTATTTTGTGCATGCCTTCTGCAACTAGAAACTAAGGGGAAGCTCTTTGCTGGTATAAACTAAGGATGCAAATATACCTGTGCATGCAAAGACAGATACTGGCAGCAGGTGAGCAGCAGGTAAGGCAGGGTTGTGCCTCTGGGGACACCAACACGTGGGGAGCTGGGTTCTGCATCTGAGGGAATCTACTGCAAAAGGTGAGGAAAGCCGAGGAAACTTGTTGAGACAGGGTGGTTTGTTCTGTGGTGAATTTCTTCTGAAAAATACAGTATTTGCATAGATGCTGCTCTAATCTCAGTTACCGTGTGCAAGTAGAAAATTAATTTGGGTTCTGAGACCTGCCTCTGTGTATTTAACTCCTTCTGCACCTTGCTATTGTACTTGCTATTTCACTTTCTGAGGAAACATAACCAGATGTCTAGCTGACTTTTGAAATATGACAGAACTGAAAAAAATGCTGGGAATTGCTCTATCTCCTCCTAATCACTCGATGTTTGTAGAGTTTTGCTTCAACAGTTTTTTGTTTTAATATCCTTGAAAGAGTTGTACACGTACATACTTGGCAGAAAAATAAGTTAATTGTCTTGCATGTCATTCTGGTGTTTGAGAAAAGATATGCAGGAAAAGGATTGTGGTGAAATTTTCTATTTCCCCCCTTTGCACTTAGTAATTTTCCTCTGACTCTTTTCTGCTCGAGAAGACTTTTTTGAGGATGCTGCTTTCTACCTTTCTATCAGACTCTTAATTAGCAGGAGCACACAGCCCGCGCAGCTGGGGCTTTGATGCCTTGCTCACTGTTGCTTCCCACTCAGAAGATTTCCATTCATTCCGAGTTGGTATCCAGCCCAAAGCCCTGGCTTCCCTCTGAGACCCTCAGCGTGTCTACAGGACTCCAGTTTAGTATTCACTGGAAGAGCTGCACTGAAGCTCCCTCGCTAGCCCTACAGGCTGCTGGTTGGAGCCATAAGGGAACGGGAGGAAGAATTAGCCTGTGTGTTTATGTGGCTGTGCTCCAGTAAATATTTTGATGCATCTGCTGCCAGCTCTGGTCTGAGGGATCCTACCTAGCATTTAAATTTTGATGGGGAGCTGTTTTGAATAATAACAGTGCAGCCGGCTGTGAGTCAGTGCATGTGTGTTGACTTAAAAAAAACCCTCAAAGCTTAACGCTTGCTGAATGCCGAGCTGCAGTGCTTTGCTTTTTCCCTCCTCCTTCCTTCTTTTCTTTCTTGTCTGGACTTCCTCTGTTTTGTTTTGTTCTTGGGGGCATTTCGCATAGATTTTGTTCACTGTCAGGGGAGGGGTGGGGTAAGAGGAATAAAAAAAATCCCACCCAAAATAAACCTCCCCAAAAACTCACGAGTAGCTTTTGCAATGGGTGCTGTCATGGGTACTTTCTCTTCTCTACAAACGAAACAAAGAAGACCATCGAAAGGTAAGACCTCCTGTTATGCTTTTCCTGCTCCTTTGGTTTATTTGCCGTGGGAGACATTCGCGTGGGGAAGGGAAGAGAAAATGAACATGTGCCACTTGCAAGTAACCTGTCAGTGTTTTTGTGAGGGGTAATTTGCAGAGGAGAGCGGGATGCTAGGTGGTGGAGAAAACGTGGGCATGAGGAAATTGCTGTGGAGGGGCTTGGGGGTTGAAAAGAATCAGAAATGCTGTAATCCTCCATGCAGGCATGTATGAGGAGGAGAAACTCAATGGCTTTATATGCATAGCACTTGCAGAAGAGACCTGTTTATTTCTAAATCTCATGCTGTAAAATCCCTTTGAAGAGGGAATAAAATGTAGATATACAGCAAATTCTTCCCAATACCTTAGTGTTTCTGTCTCAGGAAGTATTGTTAGAGTCAGTATTGCATATTCAGTAATCCAACACCAAGCATGCAGTGCTAATGATGTGTGTTTTATAAAGATTAGCAAGAGGGGAAAAAATTAGGATGCTTTTGTAAAGAAGAAGAGAAGCAGAAGCTCATGAAAAATAAGAAAGTAGGCAGCAATTCCAGGGATTTTAATCCTTAAATCCATAAATATTGCCTATAAATGCTGATTTTTCAGGAGGTCTGGTTTGTGTGGTATTTGTTTGAGCTTTGCTCATTTTTCTTGAGGGTTAATTCAAAAATTCCAGGGTGTAGCTGAGCAGAAAGTTGAAAGCACTGTCAGGGGCACATCCATACCTTACAGAATGAGTACTGTTTAGAAAACAAAAGGAAAAGCTCTATAACTTCAGCAATGTTTGTGCTATTTAGAAATATTCCCTGCCAGAACCTCTGTGTTTTACAATCTCTTGGTATTTCTAGGGAGGTCTCTATTTTCACTGCATCTGTTGTTCAGTTCATATATATGGTTTTGAACTGCAAGTGGATATGGATTTTCTTGCAACTGAAGATGAAAACTGTCTTGGGAAATATCAAACACCAGTTAATCATGTAAAAGAGAAGTGGGCAAGGGCTGTGAGGAGATTTATTTGTGGCAAGCTCATGAGCAAGAGTAAAAGTCTGTGTTCCTGATACCTGTAGGGTAACATTTTACGTTAGAGTGTATGTACATTGTTTACAGTTCACCTTTCTGTGTTATTGTAATGCCCCCATGACTGTGCAGTTGTTTGGGACATGTATGATATTACTTAGAATGTAAGAACAGCTGTGTAACTGTCTAAGCTCTGAGTGACACCTGAAGCTGGGAGACTTGTGTTTAGGCACTGCAGTACACAAGAAATGAACAAGATGTGCTGGGCATGGTGGCTGCTGCGATACAAAGGGGTGTCCTGTCCACCTGCCAGGAACCTGAGAGCTGATTTCCAACAAATGTAGGTAATTTGTGGCTGAACACATCCATTCTCTGTGACTTTTTTGTCTTGTGATTGGCTCTGTGCTCTAATGGATGCAAGCCATTGCTTTTTGTTGGAGGTCACCTGCAGTAAAAATCCAGGATATGGTCACACATTTTAACCTTTACAACGGAATTCAGTCTTGCTGATGCCTGCTGGCAGTGGTGGTTCAACTGTATTTATCAAAACCTGTGTTCCCAGGGTTATGTCCTCTTGCCTCTGATGTGTTATCTGTGTGGTTTGGTGGTGTGTTTTACATTGACTGTTAGCACTTCACCTTGTGAGCAGTGAAACACTAATGTGTGATGAGCTTGAATACAATCTGAAATTGTTCTTTTTCTGTGAGTTCATTAGTCAATCGCCTCTTCATGATGGACTGACTCCTGGTGCTGCTCACATGTTCCCTCAGCATCTCCTCCAATCCTCAACCACCCTGGTGGCCTCTACCAGACCATGCTCTAGCATATTCAAGTCTCTCTTGGTCTGGGGAGTCCAAAATTGGCCCCAGGACTCTGGCTGTACCTGCCCAAGTGTTGAGCAGAGAGAAAGGATCATTTGTCCCAGTGTTTGCTGCGTGGCTGTTGGTGCAGCTTGATGTGGGGGCTTCTCTGCCAGAGAGAAGCTGGCTAGTGGTACCTGGGTGCCACTAGAGTAAGACAAGGAGAAATAGTTGTAACAGGGCTAGATCCACACCTCTAGAAATGCTCTTTCCTGTTGGTATGTGCTCCTCCAAGTAGAGAGCTCGTGTCAGTGTCTGAAGCTCTAATTCTCTGGTGTAATAAAGCAAAAACAAAAAACAGGCATTGTTTCAAGAATAGGTAAAATAAACTGGTCATGTCTAAAGTGAGGAGGTTCCAGAGATGAGTTAATACCAGGAAGCCCGTGGTGGGTCAGGGTGGATTGGATGCTTGTGGCCCATGCTGAACCCTCTCAGCTTCAGCACATGACACAGCTCTGCCTGTGCTGCTCACCCTCATGTCCTGCTTGTGGCTGGGTCTGGGGTGTTGGCAGTGGGACTGGGGGCTGGTTTGGTTATTCCAGCTGTGAGCAGCAAGGCTGGAGAGGACATATTAGCACTGTTCAAGAGTACAAGAGTAAATTGCTCGTTCTAATGAAAATGGGGAGCCTGAATGAATAAATGCAGGAGTGACACAGAAATCGTCAAGTGGAGAGCAGTGGTCCATCAAGCATGGACCTTGTCTCTGAGAGAGGACAGCATTGTGCGTTTGTACAGGAGGACATCATTTGCTTGCCTCAAATGTGGAAACTTAATCCAATATAATTGGACATTTTGTGTTAGTAGGTTAGGACCCACGTGCCCTGTCCTGCAGGATAAAGATTTTTGCTTCTTAGACTTGCAATCCTATCAGTAAAGCTGCAGAAGCTTTCCCTGTTCACTGAAGTGTCCCCAGACAATCTGTGAGGTTTGTGCTGTTTGCTTGGGAGTGGCTTGGGGCAGTTCCACTGATTATTTGTACATTTCATTAGGAATTGTTTTCTGTTGGGATTCTTGCCTGCCTTTTCCAGCATTCTGAGTTGACCTACTAAAAGATAATACCTCTTTCCATCACCTTCACTTTGCTTGTATGTCAGACCAGCATTCCTGGGATGCTGGTGGAGATTGGCTGAGGTCCTGGGGACGAGCTGACAGTGAGCCAGCAGCAAAGGTGGCTGGTGGTCTGTTGGGCTGTGCTTGGCAGAGCTTCTCCAGCTGACTGAGGGAGGTGATGCTCCTCCTCTGTGCAGCACTGGTGAGACATCTACAGTGCAGTGTCTGGGGCTGGACTCCCCAGGATGGAAGGGATGAAGACCTACTAAGCTGAGTCTGCTGAGGGACCCTGACGAATATGAAGCAATTGGAGCATTTGACATACAGGGAGAGGTTAAGAGAGCTGAGATTGTCCAGCCTGCAGCAGAGGAGGCTCAGGAAAGTCTTAATCGGGGTGTATGAATACCTGAGGTGGGGGGGAGCAGAGGTGATGGAGCCAGGCTCTTCTCTCTGGTGCCCAGGGGCAGTGGGCACAAACTGAAATAAAAGAAATTCTGCTTGAGCATAAGGAAAAAAAAATTACTGTGAGGGTGACTGAACACTGGAAGAGACCCCACAGAAGGACTGTGGAGTCTCCAAGCTTGGAGGAACTCAAAAGACAGGTGAATAGTCTTAAGCTGTAGTTAATCCTGCTTTGAAGAGGGAACTGGAGGTCCAATCCAACCTTATCTGCCCTCTGGTTCTGGGATTATGGTCAATTTAAAAATCCTGAAGATACAAGGACTTGAGGTATTGGCATCAGGAAGTAACATTCAAAGCTCATTATGAACCAAACACCAACAAAGCTGACTGTTTGATCCTTTCTTTAGTGCATTAGTCCTTAGTGCTTAGACAGATGGTTGAGAGGGGCTTGAGACTATCAAGCTGCTTGTATATTCTCCTGCAAACATAAGCAATAAATCAATAAATGAGGGGAAAAAAACCCATCAAAACCACAGCACTAAAAAGCAGAGGGCCAGCACAGCATATAATGCACACACAAATGCCTCTGATTCCCACTAGATGGAGAAATAGAGATTTTTTTTTTTTATGTTTTTACAGCCTGCATCCAGTCATGACCAAATTTGTGGCTAGAATCAGCCATTTCTGTATTTGCCATGGAAATGTTTGAATCAGCAGTTTGCTAAAGCAGGGGGAGTTTCTAGTTTTGAATTTCTAGTGCTGCTTTCTGTACCCCTGAGTTCTTTTGTCCTCTAAATATGCCCTCACCCCTACCTCCCCCAGTGAAAGTGAAATACAACTCGAATATTTCTCAATACCTGAATCTTGTTTGGATTAGAGCTACAGGCTCTGACCCTGACAGCAGCAGCAAGTAGCACCATTTTCAGTTGGTAATTTGAGTTTCTTAAATGCGAGTAACCATATTTTGATCAAAGACCACCCAAACCTAAAGTAGTAAGAGGAGTCTGGCACAGTTTAATTTTGCTAGAACTTAACATCAGAGATTCACTTTGCTTAAAATGTCAGTTGTGTGAATTTAATAGTGAGTAATTTCTAGGCTTTCTTTTGAAATGGCTTATTGTCCAAAATTATCAGATTTTGTGCCTGACCAGCTTTATTTTGAAGTGGTTTACTTACCAGGAAACCAGCTCTGCTTGACTTCACAGTCTTCATAAGAGCATCAGATTTCCCTGAGCTCCTATGGTTGCTGGGTCATGACTGTGCCCTTTCAGTTCCCTGTGCTAGAACAACCTGCTTCTCTGCTCAAAAGGGGAAAAAGTGATTCAGTAAGTGTTTCAAGGAACAGGCCCTTCTCAGCCTTAGTACAGCCATGGAAAGAAGATGATATCTTTGAGCAGGGAATCTGCCTCATTATTTACTTTGCCCAGTACATACTGTAGCAAAGGAAAAGCTTTGAAAGCTCCCCTTCTCTTGTTTCTTTCTGCTCCTCAAAGAAACTTGACAGCTTGCCACTATTGTGAATGAATGCATGTGTTCTAAAGACTCAGACTGTGCTTTGGTATTTTCTGAATAGAGAGAAGATTAGTACTTACCTGTTTTCCTTCTAGAACAAGGACAGTTTTGTTCCCCCTGGTTGGAGACCTGAGCAGATGCTTGAGAGAATGGAAGAAATGGCTGACTTGGTTTCTCCTAGCTGTGCCCAAGAGCCAATATTTGACACTGACACCTCACTTTCTCTCCCTAGTCTTGTTTGATTGTCTTCTAATACAGCCCAGCAGGTTAAGTCCACGGTTATCTGCCTGCACTGAAAACTGAGGATTTAACAGGCAGGTTTTTCAAGGGAATTACCCTTGTAGAGAGTGTACAGAACAGTATACTCTGCAACAAAACTGTTTGATGTGAGCACTCGCATCAGAGAAAAATTGGAAAAATTGTGGTGACCAATAAGTGCTTGTCAGAACATGACTGTTTGCATGAAGCATTTTGGTTTCTCTGAAGTGTGGAGAGGTGTGTGGGAGGCTGCTCGGTGTCACAGCAGCCAAACATCCCATGAGGCTGGTGCACCTGTGATGGGTGGCCGAGAGGTGCCTGCCCCTGGCTTCCCTGTGTCCTACCAACCAGAGTTCACCTGAGTGTGGGGTTAGAAGTGACCAGGTCTTATGGACTCATGACTGCTTCCATTCCCCACTTCTCCATTTTTCAGCCAAAATTTTTTAGCTCCCATGCAGTTGCTAGCTCTAAATTTCTTGCTTTGCCTTCAAGTGACTCCTGACAGCAAGGCAGAGTGATGTCAAATAGCTGGCCTTAAGAATGGATAGAAATGATAGAATTAAAATAAGCTATGTGTGTCCCTAATTGCTTCCCACAGGCAAACAGCTCCTGCCTGAAACGCTGCAGTCAGACACAGCTTGGAGGTTTGGAATAAAACAAAATGGATGGAGGAAAGAACACTACAGAGTGTTCTATGTTGCATTAGCATACATGTGAGCAGATTTCTTGCCCACGGATACAGGTACTGTGTGCCTCTGTGCATGCAGCATGTCTGTGCAGAGCTATGAAATCCCACCACAAAGAAAAGAGGATATCAGAGACTTCAGGTCTGCAGGCCAGTGCTTTGAAGCTTCATTTTTTTCCACAATAATTCAAAAGAGTAAATCAGAAGACACTTTCTAACTTTTAATCTTCAGTCTTGGTAATATTCCAGCCTTTGTCATCACTACCTCTTCCAGTGTGCATTACTGGATATTTGATGTTTGGAATGGGCACTGGAAAGCAGTTGGATTTTTTGCAATTGAAAATATTGAATACTGTAGATGTGAAAAGCTTAGAACTTAATACAGGATTTTTGGGCAATTCCTAGTTTTACAGTTATTAATGTCACCAAATATATAAATGAGAGTCAGTAAGGGTTGTACAAATTCTTTTAAGAAAGAATTGAAGTAAAAAGCAGGGTAATCTAAACCAAGGCAAATTATGAAGTCATTCTGATTTTAGTCAAATGTGAGAGGAAAGTAAAGATCTTTTATTTCTCTGCTTACAGACCCCTAGTCAAATAGTTTATTTTCATATTTATTTAAGCTTTGTTTAAAAGACTTAAGATTTACAATTTTTTCAAATGTAGTATTTTTTTTAGCCAAAACGTTTTATTATTCAAAATCATTATTAGTTATAACTATTCCCTGAAACTTTCCAAACTGAATGAATTGGCTTGTGGTTTGTTTTAGTTTTAGATGTGAATGTCTAAGCATGACTGGGACATCCTTGCAGTGGGCAACAGAGCTGGGTGATTATGTTAAGTGTTGTATTTCTTTTTCAAAAGCATTACCCAGAGAATGCCATGGCATAGAGAAGCACAAAGTTTGAGTGTCTTCTCAGGGTCTCTGTTTCCTGTTGCTGCTCACACCATGGCTATTTATAAGGGAAGAACCTTCTGCATTTCTCTGAGAGGCATTTTCCAGCCAGTGCAGAGTGCTCTAGGCACCTCGTACCATCCCTGCAGGAAGGGGCCCAATAGCCTTGGGTACCAACTAGGAAATGCAAGTAACAGCTGTATGGCAGCACAGCAGCATTTTCTTCCAAAATATGTTTAGTATTCCAAACAAGGTATTTAATTTTTCTCCTTTTATTTGTTTGAGATGCCAGAGAGAAGGGGAGTAACTGTTATTATAAGATGGAACAAATGAAAAATATTAAAAGTGTAAACTGCATGCATGTTTTCAAAATAGGCAAGTCAAAACTGAAGGTGGCTGTGTCCAGATGTCTCCAGCCTGTGTTTGTGGCTGTCACTGTCAGGTGATGTTTGTCCAGACTGAAAAGGATACAGATAGCAGCCAGTTCATCTCTGCCATCATCTGCCAGCACTGCTCAGTGCAGAGAGGCTCTGAAGAGTTTGCACAAAGCACAGTATAATTGATTAGAGGTTCATGATTAGTGGGTCTGGAGGAGGCAAGGGGGAGGTTTTGCACGCTAGCAGGCAGGTGTGGGGCAGCAGAGTTGGTACTTGCAGGCAGGAGGGGAGCTGGCCTGGCTCTGGGATCAGGATGTTTTAAGGAAGACATGGAAAGGATAACAGAGCCATTCTTTCCTGGTACAGCTCTGCTACATCTGTTTGGCTTTCCTCAATCCAAACATTACTTTTGTGACATATTCAACAACCACAGCTCTTTGCACACACCAGTGTTTGCTTTTCTCTTGCTCCACAAAAACCCTTCTCTCCCAAACTTGTTCTGTAGGTGGCTAGTTGGGAAGTGCCCAGAATTTCTGTAGATGGCCACAACTACAGTCTGTAAAAGCCAATAGGCACAGCACATTTTATATTGTGGCTGAGAACAGCTAATGGAGAGCAAGGCTGTGAGGATGCATGTGCTGCTGGAGGCAGGTTTCTAGGAAACCTGTGAGACCATGGCATTGTTTTACTGCAGGCTCCTTAATGGAGCAGGAGAGTGTCACTGGGAGGGGGGAGCTGAATTACAGCCTGCCAGAGATCAGTGCTGAACATCAGGGGCTTTTAGTGCTCTGACAAAATAAATGTTTCTGCCTGTCAAATTTATATGCAGGAAAATATGGATGAAACAAGGCATTTTCACAAGATTTACCTAGTTAGAGCATGGTTTCAGAAGCACAGCTCAAATGTTTTGACAACTGTTCTAACTTTGCTGCCTTGCAGCTCAGGGCCAAGCTCCAAGGTATGTTTTCCCAGGCTGCTATTGTTCTGTTCTAGTGAATGATCTTGCACATAAGCCCCATAGATTTTTTGATAATCAGTTGAAACCTCAGGCAAGGCCCCTGATTTAGCACATCAAACTGCATGAGCTGAGGGCTCCTCCCTGTGGGGTACACTCAGCCATATAAAGGATGATGCTGTTAGCTCTCCAGCTGCAAAATGTTGGGGGCCAGCAAAATGCTGTGGGAAAGGACAATTTCCCTCAGGGAAACTCTTTCATCCCATGCAGGTGAGCCTTGTGGTGCAGTGGGAAGCATCAGCACACCTTTGCATCCCTAATCCACACAGTTCAAAGGGCTTGTTGACCATGTTACCATTTGAACTGGGAGCAATGCATGAAAATTAGAACTGGGAAGCAGGAAACTTTCGTGTCAGTGCAGAGAGGATTGTTGCCTACTAATCCTAATAAGCCAGTGTAATTGAATTGGCACAGTGGTTTACATGCTTCACTGGGAGTGTCAAATGTGACCCCAAACTGTGATACTGGCACCCCAGGAACTTAAGGCATATCCTTGTGTGGAGCTGAATCCCTGTAACATGGCGTTTGTCTTAACCAATATTTTAACATGGGAGCTGACAGAAGGTCTCATTTGTGCTCTTGTGCATACAGAATTAGCCAGGCTGCAGACAGCTGGAGAGAGAGCTACATGAGGGCATGAGGAAAATTCTGCCTGGGTGGTCATTTGTATATACTTAACAATGGATAAAGGCAAGCATGTGCAGTTCTGCAAAGGAAATCTGATCCCACAAGGTCCTGTCCTGTTTGTGTAGGCAGCAGCTGGACCTTCATGCAGAGCAGATTTGGTGCTGGGACAGAAAGTCTACCAGAGACTGATCTTTCAGGAAAATGCCTTTCATTTCCAGGGCTTTAAGGTATCAAAAGGAGCTATTTAAGTTAGCAGTTTGGTATCCTCTGCTTGGCAGGAGCTAAGGACATTACAGCTGAGCCTCATCGTTTCTAATCACCTCTACAATAGAGCATTGGGCTGTCCTGGCTCACTACAGCCCTCCAGGAAAGTATGAATTAAAAAGAAAGGAATTTTCTAGTCAGGTATTTTCTGGGCAATGCCATCAGCTATAGCACTTTACATGACTACCTTTGTATTTCTTGTAGATGATTCTGTCTTTTCTCTTTCCTCTGTCCTTATTCTTGATGGAGGTGAAGTACTTGCAGTTCCAAAGTTCATCTGGTGCAGGAGAGAAGCGTGCTGTGCGCACTTTACTCAGGTGCTGGATGCTGTGGCTGCTCAGCAATGCAAGGAGAGACCACTTGGTCATTCTGAGTGTCACCCACAGCCCAGTCATGTCCAGGTGAATGCTGAGCAGGGTAAACATGAGTGGGGCTGTATCTGTTCGAGCAAATGCATTCTCGTGTCGTGCGTGCTACTGGTTTGTAAAACCTACAAAGCCCATCAGTTGTTAGATTAAAAGTTTAGTTCAAACCTGAAACTTTTCTTTACCCCATGGAATTTGTGAGATGTTTTGGAAACTGTGGAAATGCTTAGACTTGGAAAGAATTTCATTATGCCTCTTGCCATTGTTTGTATTTAGCAAAACTGTCCCTTTTTGAGTTGCTGCCTGGAAATTATTGATGGGGGCAATGATCCGGTAAAAATTCTTAACCTCCATCTGGACCAAAAGCAGGCTTCCAGGTGTTGGAAGCTGCCAGGGTGTTCCAGAGCCGAGGCTGAGCTCATGGGCTGCAGGGCTGGAGCAGCTTTGCTGCTCCCATTTGTGGGCATCTGGCCTTCCAGAGGGACATGCTTCTGTTTGGAAACCGGTGCTCTAAAATGTCTGTATAGTTTAGGATCAGACACTGTATTTTCGGTTAATATACCTGAATTCTGTGTGGAAATAATAGTTTAAAATAGTTAAATAAATCCAAGGGACATTCGCGTCTGGTTGTGTTTTTCACCTGCAAGAAAGTTTCAAACCCTACTGAATTCCTGAATAAAATGAAGCAATTGAGCACACCTTTGATCCTCTCCCTGTTCCCCTGAGGAGAGGCTTCCTCGCAGATGCCCAAACAAATCAAACTCATTTATTTAATGTTTCTGTCCTGTTAGCCATGAATATAGAGCAATCTGTTAAAAAAAGCTTCATTTCCTTTTAAATTAAATTGCTGAGGCATGAGGTGGGAAGGCTCCTGCAGGAGAGCTGATTTTGCTTTTCCTGTGAGCTGATGGAAGTGCCAGGTCTGCATCTTCCCAGTACCTGCTGCTCTGTATTCACTGGTCTGCAAGTCGGGGACATAATGCTTCCAAGCTGCATTTGTGCCCTTGGGCATCCTCATTATCTTGCTATCGTTTTTTGTGTGATAGCTGCTAGAGATGTAGAGTTTTGCCTAAGTTAATTGCTTGTCACTGGCCTGCTTGTTGAGATTCAGTTTTGTTGTATTTTGTAAGCATTATGAGTTAGCTCCCAATCATGTGGGATTTAGGAGAGTGGGAGGGCATAGCTAAGGCATCATTATTCATGTTGTGCTTTGCAGTGTCAGACAGCACAGAGACCATGAGGTAGGGGTGTTCTGAGATCAGTAATGGTTGTGGACAGTGGTCATAGGGCTCCAGTGAGAATATTTGTGATCATCCACATACGGGAATTTTGGGAGTGTCCTTTGCCTGGTGCCAGGGTGGGCAGAGGAAAGTGGAACCTTGCAGAGATAGGCTGGGAAGTGTGTGCATGGAAATGAGCATCACCTTCCTGAGGAGTCTGTGCAGCATTTACCATAAGATCCTGTACAGAGTGAACAGATGTCAGCAGTAACTGCTCAAATCTTCAGGTTTTAAATTGTGTGCGCTTTGAAATGTGTCCTTTATTCTGATTCAGGGCAAGGTGCCTTTCCTTCATCAGGTAGAGGTTACATCAAACAAAGTTAACATTTGATATGGGCAAAGTAATGTAAATTTTCTATTTTGCTTCTGTTTCCCTGATTTTGAGTCTGATCATTCAGACATTTTGTATTTTAATCCATTTTTTGCTGTGAAGGCTGGTGTGAAGGTACCTGCAGCAGGGAGAGAGCAACTGAGAGGGATGGAGGTGTTCCTTTTTATGCTGGAAAAGACAGCAGAATATGATTTAAATTCTAACAAAGACAATATTAGGGCAGTTTCTAAGCCTGGTTCCCAAAGAACAACACATTTGTTAACTGAATGTTTCTTGTACTAGTAAGAGAGCCTTGAACTGATTTACATTTCATGGTCCACATAAATGTGGAGACACTGCCAAAACAATCTTTTTCCTACTTCTATTTTCATTGTAGACACTTCAGAAAATGGAGTGAAATGTTTTTCCTACTGTTTGATTCTTTGTTTCATGCATATGCATTTCTGGGTCACGCAGTTCTGGAGCATGCAGCTGAGTGCACATGCCTGGAGTCTCTACAGGCTTGAGAAGCTTTGAAGCAGAGAATCTAAAGCATAAGTAAGATATTTGCAGAATTAAAGCGAATTTAGAGGAACAGGAGCAGAGATTTTAAATTTCCATAAATAAATCTAGTCTCAAAACCAGAGATAAGTTTTCACCTGCCTTCGGCTTCCATCTTAGAGATGTTTATTGGACTGTGAAAGTAAAGGAGATATTTACAGAATGAAACGGCTCACAGATATGAGGAAAATCACTCGTGTTATGGCTCCTGATGATGTTCACTGTAATGATCACATTATGGAAGGGATTTATCAGTTAACATTCTTGAGTGCTAAACCTGCTGACACATGGCAGTGCAAGGAAACACTGTACATAGGTCGGATAGCTTTATTTTTACAACACTAATTAGGTGCCCTCATAAAATAGACATGTGGATTTGTAAATCCAGCTCCCCAAATATCCTTGCTCTCCAGCTGGAACATATCTAGGATTCTAGATTCAAACATCTCAATCTGCCACGTCTTATTTTCCCTGAGCCTCAGTTTTTAAACTTCAGCAGCTATTAGAAAAGCATTACCCTACAGCATCCTCTGAGTGCAGGAGGAAAGTCTGAAGCCATGAACTAATTGTGCAGGAATTTAACAAGTCTTGTTGAGCTTAATTCAGTCTGGAAAGTTTGGGGCTGTCTCGTCTCCCCCGGCAGTGCTGGAGCGGCTGGGGCACAGGTTCCGAGCCATGGAAAACCTCCTGTGCCCCACACACCCGATTTTTCCGAGTTGTTGAAACAATATAGGCGTTGGAAGCAAGGGAGAGGCTTGCGTAACAACGGGTGCCGTGTGCCTTGGGCTCTGAGCAGAAATGTGCTTTGCTTAAGAGCTTCCTCTTGAGCAGCCCCTACAGGCTCCTTTAAAGCCAAATAGGACATGGCTTTCTGTGCAAGGGTGGCAGGCAGAAGTAGGACAGGGTTTTGTCCTTTTGAAGTACTAATACACATCTAAAAAAAAAAGTGCCAAAAGACACAGAAACTTTAACAAGTATGATGAAACTTTGGAGATAATTTATTTTTATTAGAGATAATATTATATTTGGTGTGAAACACAAAACATGTTTTGATATATCCTTTCCCTGCTGGAAAAGAGAACAAAAAGGAGAACCCAAATATTTACTCTTGATTGAAACCTTTTGAATCCTAAATG